>RJWT010041544.1:0-12297 GCA_004365215.1 Cuniculus paca
AAAAGGTAAATGATCAGGAATTAGAGGTAAAGTACATGTAACATGAAGGGGCCTATATTAGTCATTTTTAGTTGGGACAAAAATACCTGACACCTGCAATGTGGAGGAGGGAGGATTTATTTTGACTCATGGTTCCAGAGGTTTCAGTCTGTGGTCAGCTGGCTCCAAGGCAGAAATGGCTTGTGGGAAAAGAATGACAGAGAAAATCTGCTCAGTCCATGGCAGCTAGGATGGAGAGAAAGGGACAGGGAGAGAGGTGACAAGGGGAGGGGAGGAGAGAAAAGGAGAGGGGAGGGAAGGAAAAGGGAGAAGACAGATGAGAGACAGAGAAACACTAGTGAGCCAGATGCACAGACACACCCTCCAAAGCTTGCCCCCAGTGACCCCTCCTTCCAACCGGGCTGCATCTCCCAGGAGTCTACTCCACTATCAACTCTTTGATGGATTGTTCCATCAATGAGGTCAGTGCTCTCATGATCCAACCAAATTCCAAAAGCGCCACTGCTGAACGCATGAGACTTCTGGGGGATATTTTATGCACAGATCTAAACTTTAACAGGGCCTGTCATGATTTATGCTGAGTTGCTGGCTGTGCGTCAGGACAGATAACTGCAGTGAGATGGAGAGCATTGATTTTGGAAGCCAGCAGAGAAATAATTTTTTTTTTTAGACTAAGTTGAGTGTGAAGGGCTTCACAAATCTGGAATTACAACAGCTACTACTATTTACTGAGTCTACTATGTACCAGTCATTACATAAGCATCGTTTCCACCCACTCTCAAACCCTTTTTGAAGTCGGTATTATCCTTATCTCCACTGTACAGATAAAGACAAGGCACAGAGGTTAAGCAGCTTGCTTGAGGGATCCGATTCTTGTTAGCCTTGAAGCACATTGGTCATTGGTGACTCTGCTGGGTTTCTTCAGTCATCTCTGAAAGGATCCGTCTGCCTCTTGGCTAGGCCCGTCCTCCCTGCCGCGGCTATGCTCTTCTGGTCACGTCCCTTCCACGTCAAACCCTTCCGGGGCGCTACTCGCCCTCTTCGGTATGGCACACGGAACCTTTCACGATCCGGTCTCCGCCAACCCATCCTGTGGGTTTTCATAGGGATGCTGGATGCACAGGGTGCCCAGGACAAGAGTGCTGTCCTCTGCATCTGAGACATCCAGCTCACAGAGACTGCTGATCCCTACTCCACTACAGCAACTGCTCCAGCAGAACCGCTCATCTGACCACCTTTTTCTCTCCAGTGGACCAAAGCTCCCGGAGGGCAATCATTTTGTCTTGAATTCCCAACCCCCAGTACACACTAATTAAAGGAAGAATAAATAATTGAATAAAATACAATTCAAAATGTCTGCTGAATAAATGAAGCAAGTGCTGTGTAAATAAAGCCCACAAGACTTTGTAGCAAAGGAAGATTTCTGTTATACAGAGTCCACCAATCTACTCATCTGCAGTTTTCCTCTGCTCCATCTGTGTATTCTTTCTTGCTTCCTTTCACTAAACTATTGGGGAGACAATACTATTCCCAACTTGCACCTATGATAACCTGAACTCAAGCCAAAGTGGTATCTGCTTAAAGTCCTGAAGCGGCAGGAACACTGTGGCCGAGTCTCTGAAGGTCATTCCACTTAGTAAAAATATCGCCAATTTTATCACTGCTATAAGCCTCCATCATCGAAAAAACCTTTGAATTTAATGCTAAACAACACATAAATTAAGAGAATTATTTTTACTTTCAGAGGGTACACCACCTAGAAAATGCCAGAAGTTGGGACAAAAAGGAAGGACAGCAGGTGGAGAAGAAGCACCATCCCTGAGAGTTTTCAAGTGATTTCTGTAAAGCCACAAGAGTGTTTTTAAACCAAACCAGTTAGAAGGAAATGAACAGAACCACAGTTCCTATCATCAGGCTCATCTATTCCAGACCGTCATAGATTTGAGTGTAGCACGCCATCTGCCTAAGATGCCTTTACAGCAGCTTCGCAGGACGTAGCAGCTGCCATCTGTAGCACTGTTAAGATCCATCCCAGTAGTCAGAACACACAACCAAGTGTCAGCAAGCCACCCACTGCCAGCACCTGAGGGCAGCAGTCAGGAAACTTGCAGGGACCTCCCACTCCCAGCTCTTCTGCTCCTCCCTGAGCGTGAAGAAGCGCTGCCTGGCTGCCTCCCACTCCAGGCTTCTCTGGTCCCCTCCTGGGCACGCTGGGAGGCTTCCAGTCATCCCCTGCTTTGTTCGGCCAAGGCTCAGATCTCCAGGGCCTTGTGTGCATCCTGCTCTGATCTCCTCACATCCTACCCTGGAAAAGTTCCAGAAATGCCCACTTAGAAACTGGCATCACCATCACCTCCTTTGCATTATGCCCACAGAACTGTGCTGACTCCCCATCCCACCCCAGAGTCCAATGGTCGGACTATTTATTTTAGGTCTGATCTTTTTTTGGATCCAGACATTCAACTGAACTTGGACTAAACAGGTTGCATTTCTATTGAGATGTGGTCCTACTTTACCAGCCTCTTCTCTAAAATTTAGCAGCTTTGGATGTTGCACAAGATCAGGGCTAATTATGACCAGTGACTTCATTCCTGCTTAAGCTTAGCAAATGCACCAATCTTGTGCTGGGAGCCATGTGGGCAACCAAGGCATGTAAAAAAGACCAAGATGATACACTGACACACAGATTTTAGGGTACAAACCAGATTACAAATGCAGAACTTATCAATAATTATGTCTAGTCATGCTAAATGGGAAGAGTAACTGCTCACTGTGCTGAGCAAATGGTAACTGGCTACATCTAGAAATGCCTAATTACTTGAATAATATTTTGGAAATTAAATTACATGGGTAAAATATTAAGCTTAAAGATTTCTAGTATAAAAATCATTTTCAAAATAAAACACTCTCCTATGATAAAATTACATGTGTATATATTGTACATAAATATGTAATAATGAAGAGACAGATCAGAAAACTAATGAATGGTCTACAATAAAATAGTCCATAGTCTACAAGCAAACTAGACAAATAGAAATGTATGAGTGACTCAAATATATGCATAGAATCCTAAACATCCAACTACCCAGGAGACAGATTAATCAAAGGTTAAAATGACTACAAATTAGTAAAATTTCTAACTACTAGAAAACCAATGTTAGGAATACAGTGTGACTACCATAATACAAGAAGTTTTCTCCATCAATCATATTTTATTTACACTGCTGAAATCTAAACCAAATTTTTAATGTATGAGATGAAAGAAGAGAAAAGTCAAGTTAATTCTACTGAGTTCCTCGAGCAGACTAAAAAATAGGAAACTTGTTAGAAGTCATCACTAACAATCTTAACGAAACAGTGGTAACTTGGTTATATTGGCAAAAGACACAGGAAATGCCAGTTTCTGGTTAAATCTGCCCAAACAAGCAAATGCTTATTTTGACTCTCAGGATGAAAAGGGAATGATGAAAATGACATCGGGGCAACCTGACCTGGGTCTGAGGTCCGGGTGATGATGGCACAGCTGGCAATGCTGGGGTGAGGAGGGGCCTAGCCAGCCAAAAGCAGACTGCTGCGATGCAGTGGATAACCATGGCAACCGTCCGCACACCGGATGTGCTTCCCACCTGGGTTATCCAGTGCATTTTATTCTATACTTTGGCCTGGTTTTATTTTCACTCTGATTTGGGTAAAGCCTGCAAGTTCCCACATAAATTGTCAAGTTTTTCAAAAAGTTACAATATCAACATTACTATATTGCTTAATTATAGGTATAAGTAAAAAAAGAGGCAAAAACATGCAAGTTTAGAATTTTAAATGTAATGATCAGGTGCAAACATTTTGGGGTGACTTCACATCAAACAATTACGGATTTCTACTGGCTTAGATCTACCAATACAAACCACCACTACAACTAGACCATTTTTAATGGGAATTTCTTTTAAGTATTTTGCAAATGTTCCATCAATATAAAGTGAATCCTCTTATAAAATGATAGTTATTATCAGAGATAAACTGATATATGAAAAAAGCACCCAAACTCTGGTAGGTGGGTCCTTTGCTTCAGCCCATATGTAAAAATAAAATTCCAATACAACTGAAGGATTTAGGTTCTCCCTAGTGGCAGGAAAACAAAAGCTTTATTGTTCTGCCTTTTTAAATTTTTTTTTTCCTTTGGATGTATTAATGTTATAGGGGTCAGAAAATCAACCAAATTACTACTCCTAGTTTTGTGAGACCCCTAAAAGTGAAGGGGTATAGAATCATTGAATTTTGAAGACTACAATCTGATTTTAAGACATTTAATGAGGTTCCCCCACACAAGCTGAACATTAGAATGTTTATAAAGCAGAATTGAACTACAGGGGAGGGAGAAAAAGCCTTGCACACAGCTACAGATCTGAAAAGAACTGCCTACAAAAGGGAAGAGGTCGAGCACCAGGGCTTCAGAGAAGAGAGGAGACACTGTTGGAACCGGCTCCATTCAGTTCAACCTTCAGTCTCTGCCTTGTTCACACGACACTTCTGTTTGGAAACGGAATGTGGAAAAGTCTAAGTATGAATCTCCCCTAAGATAGCCAGGTCTGGGGTCCTTGATTTGCAGAAGTACGTATACACTGTCTTCAGATGCTATCTGTGTACATAAAATGGTAAAAAACGGATGTGATCTGTAATGTAGTTAAAGGTATAAAGAAATAGTTGAGAGAATGAAACATTAATCTTTTAGTAACAGACTGATAAAAATAAAAAAGAAAGAAAACCATCAAACAACTCTAGTCCATGGAAAGCAGTGCGTTGTTGGGGGCAAAGGAAATTAACTTGGAGTCCTTGTGGAGGGAGCGAGTGTAAGGTTAGTTGCTTGTGAACAAAAGCAATGGACTGGAGCTCACACCAGAAAGAAGGAGACAAGGGAAATATTAAATGGAACCCAAGTGAAAATAACAACCTACAGGTGAATTCAGGGAACTGTACTAAAGCTGGATAACAAAGAATGATCTTAAGGGAAAAACAGAATCTTCCTTCTCTAGGAAATGCTGTAAGATACACAATACAAACAGCAGCTTTAAATCAAAATCGAAGGAACACCAAATCAACATCAATTAAATTTTAGCATTCACCGTAAGTGGGAAAAAATATTAATAGGCCTTCTAAGACCATTCCATTCTTAGAAAGACAACAGTTGTATCTAAAACAGTACAACAGCTGGGTGCAGCGATGCATGCCTGTAATCCCAGGTACACAGGAGGCTGAGGCAGGAGATCTCAAGTTCCAGCTTGGATTACACCGAGAGACAGTCTCAAAATAAAAAAATAAAAAGAGTTGAGGATGTAGTTTGGTGCTCCCTGGAGTCAATTCAACTCAACCATCAATCAGTCAATCAATCAATCAAAAAACTCAAAGCCAAAACAGAATAATGTGAGGCTTGACAATTAAATCTATCCTTTTCTCTGTCTCCCTCTCTCATTTCAAATTGCTAAGGTATTCCATTGTATAAACATACCATAAACAGTTGACCGAACCTGACCTATAATCATGAACTAATTTCAGGGAAGGGAAGATGCCTGATACTTTCCGGAATTCAGGTCCCTTTCTAGCCCTGGAAACTCCCTTGTGAAATTCTAGAGAATGTGCTGAGAGTTCTAAGATGGGAGTGAAACATTGGTTGAAGCCTCCTTGCTAATTTGAAAACTACTTTTAGAATCTGCAATTATTTCTTAAAATAGAAATTTTAAAAAATCTCTGTATTCGACTAGATTTTAATTTGCCTAGTTTAAGCTCGTTTTGAAATTTCTATATAAAGCCACAAGGGAATGCTCTCAAAAATTATCAAAAGGATACATTTGCCATAGAGAAATGCTAAAAGGATTAAACATAAAATTTGCAATGGTTTGAGTTTAGGAATTGGAATCTCCTCAAAAATCATGCTATTCACTGAGAACAAAAGATAGAGGGCCAAGGTTTTTCCTGTTAGTGTTTTGGCTAGTATCGGTCTCAAGAAGTGCCATTATTTTCAATGAATCAAAACTTAGCGATTAAAAGAAAACTATTTATAACTCTTCTTATCATAAGAGAAATGAAAAGCAGGCAAAATCCAACATCAGTCTAGACAGTCAAGCACAGTCCAATAAAAAGTTAATAGTGAAGAAAATTTCTTTTTTCTCCTTATAAATATGTAACTTGCTAACTTAAATGAAGAGGATACAGTATTTTAGAAATTGAGCATATTTACAATACAAATAATACTGGTTTTTATTTCTTAGGTCAATTGAGTTATTAATGTGTATTAATTATAAGTAATCCACAAAAACATATTCATATTTTTGGATATTTACAAAGAAGTCTAGTAAGATTTCATAGAATTTATCATATTTAGTCCAATTTTCCTAACATGGAAACTGCCCAGAATCACTTGGTTATCTAGATCTTACCTATAAAATTATAGTCAGACTCTATGTTCTTCAAGGATCATTCTAGAACTGGAATTCTATACACTGCTTGGAATTACATAGGATGACAAGTTCAAATGCAGCAGATATAAAATAGAACATATTTTTCTCTGAAAGCCTGTAAAATTGAGTTTTCACATATTTTTAAATGTCAGGTGGACTGAATTCCTCATGGATCTTAACAACTTCTCTATAAATGAGGTATCTGTTTAGTTGACTTGGACAAGGTACTGTATATACAAAGTTAAACTATTTTGACCACCTGTACTATCACTCTAAATATTTTAAAAATGTCTAGTTTTTCTACTATCTGTGGTTTACAGGACAAAATTAATTCTTAAGTCATTTGACATAATTACCTATAGAATAGTTTCCAACGAGCTAGACAAAAACTAAGAAACCTACAAATAAGAATTTCTTTCCCAAAATAGGTGGATACTATTATTTGTGAAATGAAAATATTTAGTGTCAATGAAACAATTTATTGCAAATTAATCTATTCTATAGATGTAAAGTAAACAAAGATTTGTTGAATGAGAGAAAATTACACCTAAAAAATTCACTTCATTAGATCAGTGAATCCTATCGGTCTTACCACCTGAAAAACTTTTGGTCATTCGGCATTTTCTAATCAACAAAGACAAAATGTATCATATGGGCTTGTAAACTGCCATGCTGTTAAAAATGGATCCTTGGTGTTTGAAAAGGTAGCATATGAAAGGCAAATACTGAAAACAAGGCATGCTTTTTAAATCCAACCCTTAAACTTCAACGAGCTCTAAAAGGACACTTGGTGGAGTCAGGGAATGTGGAACACAGCATGAGAAATGTGAACATTCCTGGTAAACTTACATCATCACGGCAACTCTGGCAGGGCTCCAAGTGTCTGAACCAGAACGGAGTTTGTTTATGAAGTGGGAGAAAGAAACTTGGGCTTTCTGATTTACACCTTGGCAGCAAATAGAGATAGTTAGAAGAAAGAGAATGCTTTTGATGTACAATAATTGGCAAGTTTAGTGAAGAAAAAGGAAAAGAAAGTTATTTGAAAATTAAAAATTGCTCCCCCTCTTCCAGAATGAGTCATTCAGAATCTCTCTCTTCTCTAAATATATATACACATGGAGACATAAAAAAGTCTATTCATGAAAGCAATATAGCCACTTTAGAGTTTGGAAAGCAAGAAATAAAGCTGTCCATGACAGCTTCACATTAACAGAACTACTATTATCATACACTAATTAGGATTTTTGGCTAATATTATTACACTCTTGGTCCAAATCCTTCAAACACACAGTCAAGGTCTTCATTAAATATGAACCAAAGACATTTAAATTAGGTAGAAGAAAAGGTAAACATTTCAATTCTCAACTTCATAATACTTCTGATTATGCATGTTCTCTACCTAATACTACTTTACACTAAAGACAAAATCCCTTCTCTCTGGAGGGTGTGAAAACTGCACTGACGTGTGCTTGTAAGAGTACAGTAGCTTTGCATGCCAAGTGAACTCTTGTAGGTTGTGAATCACTTGAAAGTTGTTACTTAACTGTTTATTATGGAGGGAATGGTAAATTGAAGTTTCATTCAATGTGAGATAACGTGAGTTACAGAAACATCACAGTTTGTGTGGAAGAAACAAACCAAGTGACAGTCTTGTGGCTTCAAGATACACATGAAACTCAACTGGTAGCCAGGCGTGGTGGCGCACACCTGTAATCTCAGCACTTGGGAGGCTGAGGCAGAGGACTGCTGTGAGTTCGAGGCCAACCCAGGCCACATAGTGAGTTGAAGGTCAGTCTGAACTGAATAGTGAGACCCTGTCTTGAAAATTAACTAACTAACTAACTAGAAACCCAACTGGTCAGGGTTTTATACTTCTGTTCCACATTAAGTTTTATGGCAAATCAGCAATGTAAAGTATACTGTTTTAATAAAATTTCAACTTAAGATAAATCTCTAACTTTTGATAAAATATATTATATTCTTGAGTAGTGAGCCCAATTTTAACTGGGAGGAGAACACACAACTGGCAAAATATGTTGTGAGAAAGTTAATGCAGAAATTTACCTAGGAACCTATATCTTATTTAATTTCTTAGTCCTTTGGCTAAGCTTTGGACTTTTTTCTCAACCTCTGATGCACTGTTACATTTCCTTACATCATTTTTAAAGTTTGAAGTCATTAATGATGCTGTGTTGATGGAACTAGGAGGTAATTTTCATTTAATTGCGTTAAACTAGAAAGGAACACTGCGTACCATATGAAATGTGTTTGAGTGCCTTAGTCACATATCCTTTTAAATCATAATTACATATTCACTTTCTTGGCTTTCCAACAGTTTTTAAAGGTTATCTTTAGATTTATTACTCATTAGTCTGACTCAAATTTATCAGTGAAGGTTTATGTGAAACTATTGATGAAGGCAAGAGAGCAACAACCACAGCTCCTGGGCCTCGTTTACCTCAGAAATAAGCAATATTTTCCATGAAGAGCACTGAAGTGTACATTAAAGGGCCTGCTTGATAGAGGTTTCACATTATTTCAACCAAGTTCCCGAGCACACACTTCACACAGTCCAGTTCTACCAAGAAAAGTGTGTAGATAATTACTTTAAGGATGATCTTAAACATCCAGTGTTCCGGGGACTTGGATAGTAAATAGTCTATATAGTATCTTGAAAAAATACTAAGTAAGTGTCTCTAGAGCAACACCTTCCCCCTTTTGTCAGGATTCTTACTTGTACAGAAAACATCATTAGCCAAAAAAACTCAAACAAACAAACAAACTTTTCTTAAAAGTCTGACCAGTTAGCCGATATTCAAATGTTCAGCAAATTCTTAGAAAAGATGGATTAAAATGTTAGTTTCCATGCCATAAAGAAATGCCTGTGAAAAGGAATCTCTTCTTCAGCAGAGGTACACACACAGCTGTTGACACGTAGATTTATGGAATTATGTATCTCTGAAATACCTGTTTTTTCTGCACAAATTCATTATGGCTAAATTGTTCAAACTTAAATAAAAGAACGATATAAATTAAAATGGTTACCAAGTACTGTTAGAGCAGAAAATTCTCAGTGTTAAATCGACAACCCCCTTTCTACCACCTTTATCCCCAAACAAAGCCCCTCTGAGTAGCTGCATGAAACACCATTATCAGAATCCATTTACCAACATATGGTGCTCCAAAAGCTCATTTATCAGTCAGTTCTTCAAAACGTTTTATCATTTTCCCAGGGATACACGATTACAACTGGAGATTAAGTTGCCAGATCAGCATAAAACCTAACTAAAAGTGTGATACTAAGCCAAGGCCTGGAACTCTTTGGAACGCTAGGAAAATAAACCCGTGGCCAGCCCCGCAGGGGTAAGGACCCCTCTTCCCCGGTGGCTGTGTAAGGGGAATCCGGGTCCTCTCTCTGGAGTCCAGATTTCTCCCTCAGCCAGTCTTTTTGGAGATTTAAGGAGTGGGGCACAGGGCAGCGCTGGGGAGTTACCTTATCCACAAGGGGGTTCAGGAGGTGAGGGTTAGAGTCAGGGGTTTGGGGAATGACAAGCTGCGAGGAACCTGATGGGGGGAGGTAGATGGTGGTAATAAGTTGAGGAGGGGCAAAAAAAATTTTTTTTAAAAAAAAGGGAAAGCAGGGGTGATGGTTAGGGTAGGCTGGTGAGGACTGATGGGAGGCGAAGTTTACCTCGAACGCCTTGATTCCGAGGGAAGGCAGAATCTCTATGGAAGAAGGATTTGGAAGGGTGGGGAGGGGAATTTCAGGCCAGTCCGGTGTCTGTGGAAGAGAAGATGTCCTGGCTGTGGCCATGGATGGAGGATGCCCAGTGACTGCCTTCTGAAGCTGCTATTAAGACGCATATGGTACAAACTGACAACACAAAGGTCCTTGAACTATAAATATCAAAACAAAGAAGTCAATTTTTTATTGTTAAGAGATCAACTCACACTAAATCTTTCAACTATAAATTTCCATATCCCAATTAGATAGCCAGAGGACTGAATTTTTGTTTGCTTGCTTGCTTATTTATTTATTTATTTATTTGGTATTAGGGATTGAAACCAGGGCCTCTGCCCTGAGTTACATTCCTAGGTCTTTTTATTTTTTGAGACAAGTTCTTTCTAAGTCACTAAGTTGTCCAGGTTGGGCTCAAATTTGCAATCCTCCAGCCTCGGTCTCCCAGAGTGCTGGAATTACAAGAACACGTCATCATACCTGGCTGAGGACTGAATTTTTAGATCAGTCAGATGTTAATATGGAAATAACAGTTACAGTGTTCTCCTATTTAGAATGAGAATCTGTATCTTATTAGTGACTTTTATTCGGTTTCTGTTACATTAATATCTTCAAATGTTCTCACATTAAGAAATGTACAGAAGAGTTCTAATTGGATAATAATGAAGCTGGAATTATTTTTTTTTCAATGTTTTCCTTTAAGGGCCTATCATGGGACATGTCTTTACTCAGTGCAGGAAAAAAATTTTGGCTGAATCACAGAAGGTCCAAATGCTACTTTTATCTCCCAGTGACAATGTTTCCATGGAAAGCAGGCATCTCCTCAACTTCTAACTGGCCCTAAGTTCATGGCTTACTTACATGCTAGCTATTTTTTTAATAACCAACATTTTTGACTTTAGCACAACTAAAAGGGTTAAAAATTTTCACACTTCAAAGTCTTTAAGTAAGCAGCATAAAGTACTGAATTTCTTGCTTTGATTTCATTAGGGCCTTGTTTAACTGCAGGCTTTGACTTCTCAGTTACACCAGGTAAAAGTAGATAGAAAACAGCATAAACTTTACCCATAGATGAAGCATAGGCAGACACAGGTGAGCCACAGAAGGAGAAAAAGACTAATCAATCTGACCTCACTGAAATCGTGTCACCTCTGCCAACTGAGCTCTAAGGTATATGTTCATGAGACAATTCTGTGGTGTCCTAAGTGTGTGAAACCATAAGCAAGTGATACTGGTCCTTTCTGATTCAGAACTGAGAGAATGCTGGAAGAAACTGAGCGGGGGAGAAGGATAATTGGAAGAAGAGAAGAAAGAGCTAAAATTCTTAACAGTAAATGAAGTTATGTTTTCAGAAGGATTATAAAATCTTATGACTAATTAGATTAATCAGAAATGAGTAATTACTAATAAAAGATGTCCTTTGGTCAATGGTAAGTAACTAATAATTACTGGGAAAACCAAAAGAACAACAGGTAATACAGGTAAATCATCTTGGTGATCGAAACTGACAAATCTATTGGCATTAAAAGTTGTGGTAAAAACGAAAGAAAAAAAAAAAAGACCAATTTAGTACCAGAGGTTGTGCTTTGTCTGCTCCATATTTATGTTTCCTATTATCCATACTGAAATTCTAAATTAATAGGGTAAGTACTGCTTAGCAATACAAACAAAACAACTTTAGGAACAGATTACGTGAGCGAAGTTCACAGATTTTGGGTATACTTCGAAATGTTAATATCTTGGTTTGAAAATATGAACAAATCATTAAGATACATGCACTTGCTAAAGGGAAGACAACAGTATTATGCAATATGTTCAATTTCAGTGCCGAAAAGAGTGCCCGCTGTTTGGCACAGAGGTCAATAAATATTTGTTCCATAACCAAGTAAGTGTTAAAGCAAAGAAGATATAGCTATAGCTACAATTATAGTTCTCATGTGGGAGAGTCCAAAATTCACTAAATGGCCACTGGCATTACAGCCAAAGAGGTATCTATAATACAAAATATAAAACCTTCACAATTCACTGAAGCTGGAAGAGAAATGAGCTATGGTCCTCTCCAAACCTTCCTCACAAAAGCAGGATGGACATTTTGATCATTCAGAATGG
>RJWT010041545.1:0-12301 GCA_004365215.1 Cuniculus paca
AAAACAGTGATCGCTGTCACCCATCAGTAAAGACAGACAAATCCAGGAACTCTACAGAACTTAACAATGCACATCATGCTCTCCAGTGCTTGTTCTCATTTCACGTGCTACACCTTTGTTCAATATGCAGTGTTTTTACAGAAGAAAAAGAGACATGGGCTGGATACTTTGTCCAGGTTGCGTGGGAAACGAAACATGAAGTCTGAACTCCCGAAATCTTTGCTTTATCTTTTATCCCAGGCTATCTTTTGTGGAAGAAGCCAGTTCTTGAAATGTTCATGGCTAGTTTGTCTTTTTCGCTTGTGGTGCTAAGCATTGATTGTAGGAACGTTGTACCACTGAGGTAGGGCTCTAGGCCTTCATGATTTATTTATTTTTCATTTTGCAACGAAGTCTCTCTAAGTTGCCCAGGCTAACCTTGAACTTGGGATCCCCCTGTCTTACCCTCTGTTGTTCTTAGATGCACAGACACGTATTTTGCAGGATATTATAGCAAGCGACTTTCCTAACCAATTCTGGCTTCTTCCAGTGGAGCCCTGCTAGGCTGGGGAAGCGCTGCTTGGTGCTGGCCTCCTTCCCTGAGGAGGCTGACACCAGTACAAGGCTTGCTTCCATCCGGTTAGCTGTGAGTTGAGATCCCAGTTTCCTCAGTGGCTCCCCCTTATTCATTTATCAGTCAGGTTGTGAAAGGGCCTACTTTGCCCTCAGGGTCTCCAAGGACTCACAGTTCTATTACAGGTCACAATTTCAGCTTAACAGCGCTGCCTCTTTGTCCTATCCACTCCGCCACCAACACACTTTTGTACTCTGGGTACAAGGCTCCCTGTGAACTGATGGACCTGTGATGTCTCTGATACGGCCCTGCCTCCTGGGACCACCCGATTGCCACTTAGGGGTTTATTTTGTCAAGGATTTGTCAAGTGAGAAAAGAAATTGCTACCATTTCTTGAGCACGTGGATGCATAGAGTTGTACTAACCACTTTACCTGGGTCATCTCATTTCCTTCCTAAACATCTCTGTGGGCATCACGAGTCTGGACATTGACTGTCTTTTACCTTGAAATTAGAAGTAGAAGAAATAAAAGAACAATTTTGCTGTACTAGAAAGAATCCCCTAGGATATACATTTAAAATTAGACCAACAGTATATACATCATCAAACACATAAAAGCATGTTTGAAATGCTTGACAAAAATACTTTATATGAAGGAAAGTGCAGGTATATGTGTTTAAAAACCTATAATACACTTACAAAAACCACAAATCCTTTAATTGCTAATAAACTGAGTGCTTGATACTGACTCGTACCTTAACTTAACTATCCAGGAAAATGAGGTTAAAAACTAAAATGTTATGGGAATTCCTTTGGGACATGTTGCTTTACTTTGGTGAGAGAGAGAGGGACACTTTTTGTTTTTTCTTTTGCTTAGGTTAATGTGAAAGTAAAATCTATCAACAGTGGTTTCAGGGAAAACTGGAGCCTCTATTTTTAAATGCATTGGGAGCTTGTATACTAATAGAAAAATATAATGTCCATTTGCCATTACTTAGCCACATTAATCATTATGGTGAATACGCTGTGAACTAAGCCACAGTTGTCACATTTACACGATTATAGCGTTCCACAGGGTAATGATTTGATGCAGGGACAGGTGAACTCTTCCTATGTTGGCCAAATGACTAAGTGCTGACATTCCTCCCTGGGGGCAGAGATTCTGGTCACACCCACACTTCTATAGACACAGGCCAGTGATGGGAAAAGGAGATCCATCTATTATTATTCGAGTGGTAAAGGTTTCATTGCTTTTTTAATCTTCTACAAGGCCATGATATCATTGCTCTTAACAAAAATTAAACATGGGCAGTATCCTGCCTACCCATAGGAATCTAAATTCCCAGGAATTTCACCGTCTGGCCATGAGGTGTTTCTGGACACTCACCCGTCAGTTTAACATCCCGCCTTCTGCGAATGCGTGTGGCAGCAGCAGTCAGCGGGTGGCTGGTGGGTATTATTTTAACTGTTTATCACTGTACCCCCTTATCTAGCACCTTGCCTGACATTTGATGAGGGCCCCAAGTATAACCATTATTCCAGGTTCCAAGATCTGCCACTAATTGCCTGTGTGATTTGGGACAAGTCATTTAATATTAGGCACTTGGACTGAAAAAAATGCTGGTATCATTTCCAATTCTCATATTTTACTGCTCTTTGACTGAATGTCCTGGGTGTTCACCAGTTTATTACAATGACTACAGGGAAAAACAGTGCTCCTCCCGAAAACACTAAGTGAAATAATCCCCATCTTCCCCAGGAACCAATCCTCCACTCCCTTGCTCAGCTCGCCGTCTGCCAAAGGAACGCCCATTGCTTGTGTTTTATAAAAGGGCTTCTAAAGTCCACTCAGTATAGTGATAACACTTTCTTGCCCTGAGTAAGGGGACCTGAATGAACCTGATTTGACATTGTTCTCATTGTGGCCCTTACCATTTAGTTCTGCTTTAGAACCTTAATTATTGCCATTTAATAAAAACAATCCCCTAGAACCTTTTATTAAAAAAAAAAGAAAAGAAAAAAATCCCTTCTCTCTGCCACTAGGAGGTAGTGTTGAGGTAGTGCTAAATTTAAGAAAACTTTCTGCCCAAAACAAGGGTGGAACTTGATTCCTCAGACAGATGATCCACTCCTAGGAGTAAGAAAATACAGAATTTTGACATCTTCTTCCTTAAAAACTTATTAACAGTCCTAAAATATAACGTGTACATTCCTGTTGAGATTCATTTTTTAAATCTGATGCAGTTTTGGAATATTCTACAGGTTGGGATATTTTTGTTGTCTAATTTGCCATTTATCCCATCAAAATAATTCATGTGCTACTAATTCTCTTTTGTTAGCTGTTGAATGAATCTTCTGCGTTTGAAAGCATGTGATAAATGGTTAATGGTGGTCTGTCATTCTTTTAGGAAAATTTAAAAACAAAGAAAACCAAAACCAAATTTTATTTAGGATAGGGTCAAATAATTAATTGCCCATGATTTAAACTGAAACCTGGCTGATTCGACACCTTGCACCTGTGCCGATAAAAAAGCAGCAGGAATGAGAATGAGAGGACCATTCATTGCATGTTCACTATTTTTAAAAAATGTATACTTTCATCATTTTGGTCTGATTTGCCCTTAGCCTTCCTAAGCTTCTTTCCTTCCTAATTGCGAAGGCCATCCCATTGCTGCCCTAGCGTGCCCTTTCTGAGTACAAAGGATATCATCAAAGCTCTTGTCTTCAGATTTCTAAAGCCTAACTCCCGGAAGAGAATTTGCAAAGCGCCTGCAGTCAGTCTTCACCAGAGACCTCAAGCCCTTTGTCCTAAGGCCGCAGAGTTAAGAAACCTGCATGTATCCAGGCTTATTAGTTTTATTTTAGTCAGTTGTATGTGAATCTTATACTGACTGTCACCTAGGCCTAGGATTTCATAACAGTAAATAAAGTGGGAAAATCTCGGAAACCCAAAGAATAATAATCTCCTCTGAGGAGATTTGGTTAAGAAGACCATCCAAGCCCGCAGACTTTTTGCAACAAGAGGGACAGATAAAAGTAGTAATATGATTATTTGGGAGGGTATTTACCAAATATTCAAATGGAGGTACAGTTTGCATTAACTGTAGGACTGGGTGATCATGTTCTTGGAAGTGTCCGTTAAATGCTTGGCAGATTCTTGCACAGTGACGAAGTTTGCCATCGCTCTAGTTGTTACCCCATAATTTTTGTTTATTAAGATAGGTCAAAAGAGATTATCAGAGCGTATTAAAAGCTAGGACTTCTAGAACTTTTGAAAGACTTAATAAGCCAGAAAATGACCTTTGAAGAAAATAACAAGTAGATCTGAAGTGAGCATTTCTACTCAGAGAAGCGGAAAAGCAACCAGAAGACCTGTGTAACACAGGACATTACCTGTGCCACAGAGTGCTCCTGCAGAAGGAAACCAGCACGCAAAGGTCCCATTTCACACAGAAAGGCATTGAGGCAAAGAAAAGCAAAATACATACTGATGGGAAAAAGTCAGTACTGCTGTGAGGCCTTCACCCTCAGCAGCTGAATGAGTTTATAGTCACCTCTTCTGATTTGAGCTGTTTCTGGTCGCAGTGTAGGGAGGAACTCCTAGGACTGGAGAAGGGAAACTAGAGAAAAGAAAGTAAAAGGTAAGAGCTTCTTCCAGAAGACACACAAGCGTGCGCACGCGCGCGCACACACACACACACACACACACATGCACATACACACAGAGCATGTGATGTAATGGTGACTGTATTGCACACCCTGAATGCAAAATGTTTGAAACATGGAGCAGAGCTTTAAGATGAAGGAAATATACCACAAGACACCCTCCTTTCTCAGACTCTCCCCATAGCCTTTCCTCCTTTCCCCTCACATCATGAAAAGTTTACCATCAACTACTCCACCATGTCAGCCCAAAGCTGAGGACAAGGAGAACCCTAGACTAACGTCTCTGGGGGACATTCTTGTTGCATGGCTATCTACCAGTGTCTGGGTGCTTAAAGAGTCAATAAAAGTGCCTAGGATATTTTTTGTTTCTTTCCAAGATGGTTCATTCTCATTACGCAAGATCATCATCACCATTGCCAAATGAAACAGTCACCAGAGTGCCTACAAATTAAAAGTGAGGACAGATCTACATCTGGTAAAATGGTTTTCCTGGAATGGGGTTCTGAGGATACCTAGAATCCCCCACACTTTGCAGGCTGTTTGCTGAGGACCTTCTCTACTACAGGGCTCTCTTCCCATATTCTGCTAACAGTTCAGCAATTGGCCCTGGAATAACTGGTCATTTGTGTTCTCTGGCCAGCGGGCCAACTGTGGCTGTGGCTTCTAAGCCAAGAGCAGGACCCCACCCTGAGCAAATGTGGCCTGAAAAGCAGGACTTTAACAAAACCTACTTCTCAGTTGCCAAACACTCCAATGTAAACACTATCCAGTTTTTGAAAGCAAGATGGGTCATAAATACCCCCAAACCACTCTTGCTTCTTTTCACCTGGACTTCAGGTCTGCCACGTGAGTGCTAACTGAGCAGCTGATCTGCAGGTAATGTGGTCACGGTTCATGCTGGCAAAGGCTCCGGATTGCAGTCCCTGGACGGCCATTTACGTACATAGATGCACATTTATCTAGACACAGACACTCCTCTCTAAACAGACTTTTATACTTGTACACATGTCTGGTAAAAGTTTAAAATTTTAGGAATCTTTAAATTTCAATGAAGAAAACTGTTTTCTAAAAAAAAAAAAAAAAAAAAGATGTTATCATGAGTCTCATTTGACCTAAATCATACACTAGGTTTCATCCAAATGCAGTATTTTTAAAACAGTATTTTAAGCATTTAGAAAGGAAAGGCAAGAAACAAACCTTTATTGAGACCAAGTTATTTCTTTATTTTTCTGTTTTAAATTTTACTTATTTACTTTGCACTTATATATACTTACTTTGTGCCCAGCATTATTTTTAGCATTCTATAAATGCCAACTTATTTAACTGGGCAACAACACCATCAAATATGGACTAAAGTCACCTTTCATTGACAGGTGAGAACTGAGGACAAAGGTCAAGTAAAATACCCAGGGCCACACGGTCAGACCTGGTCAAGGGTAGCCAGGCATTCTGTCTGTGACATCTGTGCTCTTGATTTTATTTCCTTCCTAAGAGAAAAGTGATTTAATCTTGTAGCAAAACTGTTCACAGGTGAGGAAGTGAACTCCCAGATGTTTAGCTAACTATATTATCTAATTTAGGCCAAATGTGACAACAGTACGGTAAATAACTGATGTCAAATTAGGACAATGAGACTAGCAAAGATATTGTCACATCAAATTCATTTTATTTCTTTTTAAAATGAAAGCAGCTCTCTTCACCCCCACCCCCGTGCTCTCCAACACGCATTTCTGAACATCTTTGGCAGCAGAATTCTCTATGTACCCCCTGATGTTCCTCTTAACATCTCTGCTCAGTGCTTATTGTAGTCATGGTACTCAGGGCTCCATTACATGTGGGATTCACAAAGCAAGTTCAAAAGAGGAAAACCACACCGTGAGTCCCAGCTCACTATCAAATGCTGCAAAAATTAGATAGGCAATGAAATTTTTTCTTAGATATAGCCACAATACAGCTATTATGCTACAATATCAAGATTTTCAGATTCTATCTAAACTCTGCACAGGTTACAATGTCACGCCAGTGGTGGTGAACCTATGGCACGCGAGTCACAGCAGGCATGTAGAGCCCTTTCTGTCAACATGTGAGCCGCATCATGTCGCTCCAGCATTGCTCCAGCAGCCAAGCCTCAATAACGATGCACGTAGGGGCCATGCACATGCTTATAAAGGAGTAATGATGCCAGGCAATGTGATATCACAAGCTGTGATTTATTAGCCATGAACTGGTTGTGAGTTTAAATACATTTGATTTTACTAACACAAGATTTTAGCTTTGAGTTTGCATATGAAAAATTGAAATTTAGGGCTGGGGATCTAGCTCAGTGGCCTAAGCACCTGCCTGGCAAGCGCGAGGTCGTGAGTTCAATCCCCGGTGCCGCAAAAAAAAAAAAAAAAAAAAAGATTATGAGTGACTTTTAAAAAGTCCTCTTAAAAAAAGAAAAGAAAAATTGAAATTTAATATCTAAGATTTAGCCAAGAGATGTCCTAACTAAGAGACTGAGATTCTTTTAATGTTGTGCTGTTCCCCTGGCATATTTGAATCGCAGCGTCATATTTAGCTGTTTGTGAAGAATTTATGAAAATAAGAGCAACGATATATATATTTCCTTGGACTGGCTATGATTTTAGCCGAAGCTCTCACAAGGTAGGAAATGCACTCAGATGTCTTCTTCAGACCAGGCCAAATGCTGGTGGTCAGCAGAACACTGCCCCTTGTGCGGGTGGTCAGCAAATTCAAGAGGAACCACAGCTGAGACCCACTGTCATAGATTGTTGATTCAGGGAATATATAATTCTTTAGTGCTAACTAATTGTGTTGGGTATTTTTGGTATAGAGAAAGATATGTGTTGAGTACATCATTTTCAACAAACCTTTGTGTTTTTACAGAATTTAAGTCTTGAACTCCAAAAACTGACTACAGAAAACAAAAACAAAAAAAAAAAAGCAAAACTGAAAATAGATAGTGGAAGATCATTCCAAGAAGTCTAGACAGAGTCATTTGAAGTGACTGAGCACAATGGGACAGTGTTATGTATTCTGTGTAGTGACAGTGTTGTGCGTCACACATTAACTGTCAGATGGCCCTTTGATACCAAACATGAAAGTGTTGCTGAACTTGTCGAAAGTGAAAGAAGAGAGTTTCTCAAAGAGAAAGTGAGGAAATACCATTCTCAGTATCTTAGTTTTTGCAACTATCTTTCTAAAACAAGTCATCTGTCAGCTGCCAGCTTTAAAATTTCACCGTGCATAGCAAAACAGTGTAAGTACTTCTCAGAAGGGAATTTTATCAAAATGGTCATATTGTCTGGGGGTACTTGCCTTTTGCATGATTTTCTTACTTACTTTTCTCTTGTTGCTGGGACAAAATACTTGACAGCCAAAATGAAGAAGGAAAGGTTTGTTTTGCTCACAGTTTGTGGAGGTTTCAGTCCATAATCAGCTGGCTCCAACGCAGGGTGGCATGGCACAGGGGCAACACTCCAAGTAGCAGAAGACAGGAAAGCAACAAGAGCAAAAAAAGGGGAAGGGTAAGCCTTTCTTCCTCCCTTATATTGTATACTGGCCACCCCTCTCTCCAGGGTGGTGTAGCACTTCACAACATCTCCTTGCCCTCCTCTTGTACAGGTTGTTTACAAAGGAGGGACCCTGGCTCCCTGCTGAGTTGCCTAGTTAAATTTCTAAACTTCTCAAGTTGACACAATGTATCAACCATAACAATCCATCCCTTGTAAACTGGGCAAACAGACACATTTTTAAAACCAGTTTCCAGATACAAAAGCATGCTTATTTTTATCATTTCACAACTTGAACATTATAACACAGATTTAACAATCCTTAAGAACCAGTATTAACTCCATCAGCATTATATTACATTACAACCATCACATTTTGCCCCTGGCCCCCCAAAGACGTATGCATGTCCCTTTATGCAAAAGGGCTTTAGTCAGTCTGCAAGAGTTGCCACAGTTCTAACAGTTTCAATATTGTTGAAAAGTCCAAGTCTCAAGTCTGCTCTGCGATGTAAGGCAAACTCTTAGATGCAAGCCCCTGTACAAATGAAAAGTTAAATACTTCCAGCATGCAATGGGCATAAGATAAACATTTTTATTCCAAAAGTTACAAGCAGGAGGATATAAGGATTGGGACAAAAGCAAGCCCAAAATTCAGCAGGACAAACATTAGGTCCTGTAGTTGCATGTGCATCATTTGAAGCAATCTGTGGCAAACTGTGAGCTCCAAAGGGCTGTGTGACTCCACCCCCAAGGCACTTCTGGTGGTTATAGTTCCCACAGTTTTTCTCTTAGGCCTGCTATGCTCTCTCCTTGCAGCTTTCCTTGGATGATCCACATTCCTGGCTTCTCCAAACTTCTGGGGTCTCCACTGTACCTTTGGCTTCACACTTACTCTTCATATTTTGCCCTCTCAGGGGCACACTGCCTGGCCTCCTGGGCCTTCTGAAATCAGGGTGGAAGCCCTTTTACCCTCAGAATTCTGGCATTCTGTATGCACCTAAAACTAGCACCATGTGGATGATGCCAAGGTC
Organism: Cuniculus paca; assembly: GCA_004365215.1. Classification (NCBI taxonomy): domain Eukaryota; kingdom Metazoa; phylum Chordata; class Mammalia; order Rodentia; family Cuniculidae; genus Cuniculus; species Cuniculus paca. The sequence continues at coordinate 8,766 of RJWT010041545.1, forward strand.
TGCTGCCAGTTGGAGCAGTAGCCAGGCTTTCTTTTTTCTTGTCTGTAGGGGTTGAGTGTCTGGATTGCTGAGAACTCTGAATCCAATTCTGAGGAACAAATTTGCTATGTTTCTGACATTCTGGAATATGGTGCGGCCACTGTCATTCTGGAACATGGTATGGCCACTGCCATTCAGGAACATGGTGCTCTGAGACTTTTGCCTCAAAACAAAGCCTTTCACTTTTGCAGTTTTGAGGTTGCAAAGGTTCAAGACTTGCTGCTTTTTGTGATGCCTTCAGGCCATCTTTTCTATTCTCCTGCTCCTTCTCAACAATCAAGATTTTCTCAGCTCTATCTTTGCAGTCCACAACTTTACTGGAGCTTCCTTTCTGGCCAAACTCACGGTGTATTAAATCATCCTGTTGGGGTCTTTGCTCTTGGTTTACAAAATAAATCTGGCTAAAAGCCTCCAACAATAGCCATGCCACTGCACCAACATTAGGCTGCCTTGAAATTTCTTCTGCCAGATTAGTCCACTGCCTTTAATCTCAGTCTCAGGCAAATTCTCTGGACAGGAGGAAAATGCAGACAAACTTTCTGCCAAGCCATAACATACATCATCTGGAGTCCAACACCTGATGCAGTCCTTCCTAGCAGAAATCTCCCAAATCAGGTCTTTACTGGCAGGATTTCTATCACCTTACTGGTCTTCTGAGCTCTGACCTTAGAATCTCCTGTACAAAACAGCCTAAGGCATTTCAGCTCTACTCTTTCAGGTGACATCTCTGAACCTTTCCAAACTCTTCCCACAAGCCATTCCCAAAGGCTCTTGAACCACATGGTCAGGTACAGTCACAGTAATGACCTTACTCCTGTTATCAAATTCTGTCATAGTTACTTTTCTCGCATTGCTTGGACAAAATATCTGACACCCAAAATGAAGGAAGAAAAGGTTTATTTAGCTCACAGTTTGTGGAGGTTTCAGTCCATAATTAGCTGGCTCCCAGGCAGGATGGCATGGCACAGGGGCCATATTTCAAGTGGCAAAAGACAGCCATAACATTCCCCATGCTTGGGTAAAATAATGCAGTGCATTTCTAAGTTGCCACTTGGCAGAAATACTGCTAACAATTGAGTCAGTGCCATACTGTGCATGGCAAATGATGTTAGTCAGCAGTTCACCACTGACTTAAACAAGCTAGCCTGTTACTTGGTGTGCTTGAGTGAAAGCACAGATATACATAATCTTGTAAGGTCAACTGTAATTTTGTATTATGCTGTTGATGACATCATGAGAAAAGAGCTGGTGAAACTGGTGTCTATGCCTGGAAGAACATAAGGGATGGTTATCTGCAATGTTGTGATGGAGGCTTTTATGACACAAGACATAGGACAGAAAAAGTAGTTTCATTTACTAGCAACTAGGCACCTTGCATGGTGTAGCTTCATACAGTTATTTGTTAAGGAAGCAAAACATTCAGTGATTCAATTTCATCTTATTTTACATCAAGACACTCCTTATGCTAGGGAAAACAGCAAAAAATTGAAGAGCATCATCAAAGATGTCACCAAAATGTTGAATTACAGCATGGCTCATGTTCTTAATTTCCAACAATTTCAAGTACTTTATGATGAGGTTCAGGCACAGTATAATGCTTTAGTTATGTACAATAATATCCAGCAGCTGAGCAGAGGATGAGCCCTGGAGAGATTTGAAGTCTGCTTGAACAAAGTGAGGCTGTTTATGAATGAAAAAGGATGAGAATATCTACAGGTCACTCATATAACCTGGCTCAAATACCTCATGGTTTTAAGGTTTTACATCACACTTCAATGTACTGAACAAAAACACTTCATGGTGTGGGGAAAACAGCAGAAAGGATGTTTTGTGATATCAAAACATTTGAGAGAAAAGTACAGGTTTTTTAAAAAGACCTTGGAAGTGTGCAGCCAAAGTGTTTTCCAGCTCAAAGAATGTATTTATAAAATCCTACATTTGCAGCAGACAATTCTACAAGCCATCAGGAAAACTACAAGGAATTTTCTAGCATTGTAGCAGCTCCAAAGGAGAATTTTAGTAACAGATTTTTACTAAATCTGTTCTAAATCTGCTCCATAAGGTGGAGACATCCTTTATGTTTTCTTGCTTTTCCAGATAAAGCCAAATTTAAAGAACTTGATCTTTCTTGTTTATACTGGGTAGATTTTGGAAATCTGGTAATGGAGCATTTGGAATTTTGAGAAAGCTCTAGCTCGAAAAACCAATTCTATGACTGCATGCAACACTTAAGAAGGTAGAGGAGATAGAGCATGAAGAGAAGGCAGCACAGCACAGTCCGTAGTTCTGAAAATGAAATCCTTAAAGCATGGAATGCTCTGCCAAGTAATTTTAAGTCAATGAAAGCACTTGAGATTGCTTTTTTTGCTTTGTTTGGATCATCTTATGCTTGTAAGCTGCTGTTTTCAGCTTAGAATTGTATCAAATCTGAAGCAAGAAGGAGACTAACAGATGACCTGAGTGCTGCATGTGTTGCTCTCAAAGTAATGAAGTGTGAGCCAAAGTTTGACAAATTATCAGCATGCACACAACAGCAAAGATTGCATTAATTGTGCAAAAGCATCCAAAAAGCAAACTTTCACTTTCAATGAGGAGCTGTTTATATCACTGAAAACTCTGCCATCATGTTTTTCTTTTAAGACAAAAGATGCTAATGTATTTTTTTCTTAACCTAAAACCTCAACATTCAGGTTTAATTGCAGTGTTGGTACTTGGTGATAAATAAATAGGTTCTTGGCTACCAGTTTGGCACTTGGTCTCTAAAAGGTTTGCATCACTTGTTTATACTAATACAAAGTTACAATTTGGGAGAAGGTACAAAAGAAGCTATGCAGGTGTGGATATGATCAAAATAGATCATGCACATGGAAAATAAAGTTACAATTGTATGAAGTGATAAGGTTCTAGACTTTAAAGTCAGATATTAAAAGTTTGCTGTGATTGATTTTAAACTGATTAATATAAAAAGATAGCCAGCCATGATAGCACACATTCCTATTCCAGCATTCTGGAAGGCCGACGCAGGAGGATGACAGGAGGCAGGAGGATGAGCCTAGCTTTGGCAATTTAGTGACTTAGCAAGACCCTAGCACAAAATAAATAAATAAATGACTGTGGCATTAGCTCAGTGAGAAAGCCCTAGATTCAATTTGCAGTATCACAAATAAAATAAAATAAAATATTCATGTCTTGGTTACTTTTCTCTCGTTGCTGGGACAAACACCTGACACCCAAAATTAGGGAAGGAAAGGTTTATTTAGCTTACAGTTTCTGGGGATTTCAGTCCATAATCAGCTGGCTCCAAGGCAGGGTGGCATGGCTCTGGGGCAACACTTCAAGGCAGCAGCCAGAGCAAAAGAGGGCAGCCGTTCATGGCAGCTGCAAGCAGCAAGAGCAAACTGTGTCAAAGAGGGAAAAACACCCCCATTTTAACCTTATATTGTATGTCGGCTCCACCCTTGGGCAGGTGTAGAGCTTACACTGCCAATCCTAGTGCT
>RJWT010041546.1:0-12298 GCA_004365215.1 Cuniculus paca
TTTCTCTTGTTAAGGCAAACTACCCAACACCCAAATTTAAAAGGGTAATGGTTTATTTAGCTCATAGTTTGTAGAGGTTTCAGTCTATAATTGACTGGCTCAAAGGGAAGGTGGCACATGGCAGAGGGGTAACAGTTGATGGCACAAGAAGACAGCAAAAACAAGAAGAAGAAAAAAGTCTCTTTATGTCCCTTTCACCTTATCCAGACTACCTTGATTAGGGTAGTGCCAAACCAATCACCGGACTGATTTAGTAATTGCACACCCTTAATCCAAACATCACACATTCTAGATTCAGCCAACTCTGAAAAAGTCCAATGGCTGCATGACTTTGTGCAGACATTTAGACACAGACAATAATAGACTGATTTACTCATCTAGGGATTCAAATTCTTTTAAGGACATTATATTTGTACCTACCTGTCTATAATATGCATTGTTATTCCACTGTAAAGATAAACTGATTCCATTTATTAGTTGATTCATTAATCAAGAACCTTTTAACTAAGACCTTTTAATTAGGACCCCTCTGTTCTTCAGTATCTTCATTTCTTTAATGGGAGTAAAAATAAGTTAAAGAAGTTAAATTTGGTAAATTGCTTAGAACAATGTCTTGAAGATAGTAAGCACTCAATATTCAAGTTGTTTTCTAAGAAATGATTTTCAGATTTGCCAAATTCTTGACTTGTCAGATCTATGTGAGTTGTCCAGGTACAAGTCTTAACACAAACTTCAAATTAAATAAGCCTTAAGCTCAACAAAATTTAGTTCTGTCCCTATTCAAGTTTGGTGTACCCAATCTAGATAATTATGCATGAGTCTACTAAGAGGATTTTTTAACTTGGATTTTTAGCAGGATAAATAGAACTTATAACGATTAAATTCTATTTGGGAAATAAAATGTACTTTTTATTACATAAAAATTTTTGATGAGTACATTATTCTCACTTGATATAACTAATAATAGTTATAAAAGCATGGTAGTCATGCAGTGAGGTTGTGACCATAACAGAATGTAAAAATATTTCACATGGTGACTCTAGAATATTTTAAGGGATAGAACTGTCTTTGAGAATCGAGCAAAAGCTTTCAGAGTAGTAGACAGGACTTTCACACCCTCAATGGCTTGCTTTCTGCTATGAAAGGAGGAAGAAATTACACCATGTAATAAGAGGTTCCCAATCAGTCTGAAAAAGGGCAGTTGTGAAAGAAAGAGAAGAGAAAGAGAGCTTCTACACATTGAGGAAAGTAAGTCCTCCCAGAGAGCCTGTCAGATTTCCCACAAAGACTTTGAATTCAGAAAAGTCTTTGTGTGAATGAATACATATTTTGAGTAACTGAAGAACAAGCTAATTTCCACTGCTAATTAGCTGATGAGGCTGGATGGCCTTGGAAATGTCATCATTCCAGGAATATGTACATATCTCAGGGAAGGTGCCATATCTTTGAGTCCCTGGCATCAGATACGAGACGAGAAGTCTAGTGCAAATAGTTGTCTGGGAGGGGAAGAAATCACCAGTAGAAGAGGGAGGTAATGAGAAAGGGAAGTGCAGGAAGTCTAAAGATCTTCTTTCCTACTGAACTTCTGGACTGACTCATAATGGGAGTAACGGAGCTTATGTAAAATACACAAATATCACAGAGTTATCCTTGCCGAGGTACTAAAGTATTCATATGTAACTCCTTTTGGCCATTTTTGAGGATTGCTTACAGCGTATGCTTTGGCAAAACTGGCCCTAGGAGGTAGAAAATAATACATTCAAGTGCTGAAAGTTAGAATTTGCATGAGGAAATATGGACTGGGAATCAATATCATCCTCTCTATGAGTTTTTTATTTTCACTGGCTATGAAATTAGCACGATGTGTTAACTAAGTTCAGTAGATTACTAAAGGAACTCTTATCTCCTGAATTGCATGAATATTTTATTAAGCTTTAAATTTGCTCTCTTAAAGAATTGATTCTTTTCCAACACATTTTTAATACAGATATAATTAGGAGGTATGTTTCATGAAAGTCCACTCTGTACTTCTTCCTGAAATAATTGAGCATCTAATAATTTTCTTCCAAATGTCCATATTTTTTACCCAAAGATTTTCTTTGGGCATCTTGAAATGTTTTCTCCTTTGCATAAGTCAATTACAACTATTATAGAGAACTGTTATCTCTGATTTTATACAATTAATCTTTTAAAATGATTTTTAAAGACATATTCTTTCCTTCAAATTCTCTCTTGATTTGCAGTACTCTTATTTTTGTCTTTGTTTCTGTTACTCCATAAACTATAAATGTGGGTTTTATTTTTATTTATTTATTTTTTGTACTGGGGATCGAACTTACATCCTTGTGCTTGCCATGCAGGTACTTATGCTGCTGAGCTAAATCCCCAGCAATTCTTTTTTTTTTTTTTTGAAAGATAGAAATCCTGCATGCAACCCAAACAGAAAGTTTTCAAAAATTACATGAAAAACTGTTCCTCACTCAGTATAATAGATTTAAATGTATGCACACTTCTCACCTAAGCCCAGTTACTTAAGAGCTTAGCTTTCTAACCATTTCTCATTGTGTTCTATGGTCTCCACAGGTTTCACATCAGATATGTGTAAGTGTTTAATAAATATCTCTAAATGGGTATCTAGGAAGGAAGAATATTATCCCTGATTCATTTATTGTGAAATGATATACTTAGTATGAGTAGGAGTATAAATGTGAATAGGTTTAACAAGTTGGAGATTATATATTATTATTTCAATAATCTCTCCAAAATTCATTGTTTGGTTTTTCATCTCTAATGTTACATTTAATCCTTTTATTTCCTCATAGTTTCAATCCAAGTATTGAATTTTCTTTGCCCTGAAAACATTTTAGTCCCTTTCCAAGTGCACAACGACTTCCTTTTCTTTCTATCCTTTAACTTCTACAATAGACTGTCTAATACTGGGGCCATCCCAACCTCCATGATTACTAAGACAGCACTGGTGCTGTTCCTTCCTTCATAGCCCCACAAGGGTTATCAACCTGCTTTTTCTCTACCTCAGGTACAAGTTTTTCTTCTGAACCAATTATCTTTCTATCTTTGTCCTCCGACGAATTGGTTTTCCACTCCCAGCTATTTTCTCTCATAGGGTAAGTTTTATGTCTGGGTCATTTTGCTTATTTCTCTACCCTCTTAAAAACTGGATTCCTCTGCCTTAGAGAGTTCTCAACTTCACATACTATTTGACAGTTTTTACATTTTTTCGATTCTGAGAGATTTTTGTTTTGCTGCTATTTGAGAAGTGCAAAGCAGGTCATCAGTTCAAAAATACAGAAACATATGTTACCTAAAGAAAGAACTCACAGCTGTATTTTGCAGGTGCAATAAAATTCATCTTATAAATGAATTATCCAACTACTATTTTTAATCTATCTTTACCCACTAGTGCCTATAAAACCTTAAAATAATCTAACTGTAAAATAATTCACAAATTCCTGAATAATTGAACCCTAAAACAGTTCACACATTAAGGAATTACTTTTAATTATATATGACAATACCATTTTTGTGATTTGTTGACTATGCTCTAGAATTCATCCTATTAACAAAACTAAAAATGATTGGCTACATATATGAAAGCAGATTCTTTGTAAAAATAACTTCATTGACTAAACATATGCCTCAAGAATGCTATTATTTTGTTAGGAAAGATTGAGAATTGTTACAAAGTATTAAAGTTGGAGGAAAGGTTGCAATCACAGTGATATCCAGGAAATAGGAAGACAGTACACTTTTTAGCTGCCTGAAATGCTTGTTTTCATATCATGCAATTAAGAAGAAGGAGTCATGGCTGTTCCTGAAAGTAAATATACTCTTTTTGACCATGGGCCAAGGAACAGGTGTATATGCATTGAGAAGGGTTGCATTGCTCAGACTTTCCCCCCAAATCCCAGTTATGATAATGAATAATTCAAGATAAAGTAAAAAACATTTAAGGTTCTCCTGGACTATCTATCTACCTATAATCAGGAGCAGACAGCAAAACCAAGGCAGCATATAGAGTAGCAAACCTAGCAAGAAAAGGTTTTGTCCAAGGGCTTTATTTTGGACCAGAGGTAGTGTTTTTTCATCTAATCCATACATATGAATATACTACAGTTTATTTAACTCTCTCACTTAAAGCATCCAATTAAAACATTTTAATAGCCTTCCTAGAACAATGGGTTTGAATTTAAATGAAATTCAAATTGAGAGAATCAAAGTGACAACCACTGTAGAGGGCGCTGGATGCGGTGCAAACCTGAGTGCCTCAGACTGCATAGACTGCAGATAGTAAAAAATCTGGTCCATTTTAAGTGATAAAGCATTGAATAACTATGGTAACAGGAATTTTTGTATGGGGTATCCAAATAACTTGATGATGGAGGCATGTTCCCAGCGGTTGTTTTTTTACGTTCCCCCGCCAATGTATTACTCTCCTATAAGGGACAATATATTCATTCGTTTTCTTTTTGCTCTGTTCCTCACTCTAGGCCATGACATCCTTTCTGCACAGTTAAAACAGTGACTTACTATATGCCTCTTTCCACTCAACAGCTATGATTTTCAAAGTGCAAGCACATTATTCAAAACACTTATTGAGAATAAGAGACTTTGTAGCTCATAAAAGCAACATCGATAGCCAAACTTATCAAATGATATTGTTGTAGATGATGCTAAAAATATTTTCCAGTAACAAGAATTTTTGAGCATTTAACTATCCAGTCATTGGGGAATAAAAAAATGGTGGTAAATAATAATCACAATCATAATGAGGAACAAGAGGAGGAAGAGAGAAGGAAGAAGAAAATATGAGCCCTGCCAACAAAGATCTTATAATCTAATGAAGGGGAAAACAAATGAAGAACCCATTATAATATACTGTAATATTAACTTGCGTAAAAGCAGAGGGGAGACATCTAACTCAGACCCAGGGTGGGAGATAGAAAATAGGAAACTATTATTAGTATAGTCTTCTTAAAGTGACTGATACCTAAACTAAGATTGTAAGAAAAACAATAAATTTATTTAAATAGGTACGTGAAGATAATCCAGTCAGAGAATCCAGAGATAACATGTACACTGTGATGAACTGCCAAGTTGGCTTTCATACCTCTTAATGGATCAGATACGATTTGAACTGAGGCAAGGAGACAAGTCTTGTGCAGAATCATGGAGAACCCAAGGTGTCATAGCGGGAGCCTGGCATCTAACAAGGTGTGAGACATGAAATCATTGAACAATGCTATGGATGGAACTCCTGCCTGACCTCCAAACTCATACATTGAAGTCCACACTCCTAGTGTAACTATTTTAGGAAATAGAGCTTTAGAGAATAAATTCCATTTTTTTTCCTGAGGAAGAACCATGCAAGCACACACTGAGAATGTAAATTAAGCAAGAAAAAGTCCTCACCATAGATTTATACATCGCAGGATTGTAAGAAAATAAATCTCTTCTATTCAAATCTCCCAGTCTATGGTACTTTGTTATAGGAACACAACCATGCTAGAGAAATTTTTGTCAAATAACAGAGTGGCATGATAAGCATGTATCACTTGGAAAGAATAGTATTAGATAGAGTAGCAGGTTGCAGATGGAGTAAGACTGGGATTAGGAAGTTTACTAAGGAGACTGTGTATTAACAATCCAAATAACAAGTAAGGAGTGCCTTGACCAATGATTGGGCAGGAGAATGGAGTGAAGACATTAGAATTTGCAGAACTTAGAGATAAAATGGATGCTATCAGTGAGAGTTCAAAATTACAAAGTTAAATTTCTGTCTTATGCTATGGTTTATTTGAGGATAACTTTCACTTTGTTTATAATGCAGATCTATTTAACCAAGTACATGAAACCTGCAGTGTGTCACAGAATGCTGGAATGAAATTAAAACATGAGAGTATCATTGTAAACTCCATGTTTTGGAATTTGGAGGCCTTGTTTTACTTTTAAAGTGGAGCACACTTTATTTATGAACAGAGATTTTTTTTAAAAAGGTATGACAAAGGAAAGTTTTATTTTTTATCCTTCTCTTGTTTTTCATAGTAGCTCTTTGCAACACGCCATGATTACATTCATTGTGGGTAGCTAGTACATGTACATGACACATCTTACTTCATTTTAAGTTCCCCCACCCATCTAATTAGTGCTCTTCCCATTTGCAAAAGATTTATCTCCCAGTGGAGGCTTTCTCACAGGCAGCGTAGATAACACCTCTCTGACATACTGACTCAATGGTTGAACCAGCCTCAATCCAAGTTATAAAGATCACAGAAGCTTGATCTCATTGCTTATTTTAAAAATATAAACAGGAAGTATAGTAGCTTCACCCTTTACTACAGACACTAGCCTGTAAGATGTGCATCCCATCCTCAAGGAGACTGGCATTACTAATATTGCCAGTGAGAGAGCTGCCTCTGAATCTATATTTATAGATAAAGGATTTCAACTTGAACATGTTGAGTTTGAGATGCCTGTGAGACATCCAATTAATAACTAGTTGATAGTTGTAGATTTAGGACTAGATACTGCCTGAGAGCTTTGTACTGAAATGATCAGTATACTATTTGTAATTTATATCTAGAAAGGGACAAAATATACTCATAAAATAACTTGTAAGGAAAAAAAAAGAGAAAACATGGAGAGAAACTTGGAAATTAAAAATAAGAATCCAAGGAGGAAGAAAATCCAAGAAGTGAATTTAAAAATAAGATTAGCTCACACATATATAATACTTATTATATTTGGAAACATTCTTAGTACTCATTCAATCTAACTTCTCACAACAATCTGGGGAGGTAGGCCCAATTATCCTCACTATTTCACATAGAAGTTAAATTCTTACCCCTGCATTCACCCAGCAATTAGAAAGTCACAACTCAATTCCAGGAAGTATGTGTTCAGAGTTCTTCATTAACCAATATTTTCCCTCCTAGACAGAAAGAAAACTGGATGGAAATGATATTACAGAAGCTGATGTGGTAAGAAACTTTCAAAAATAAGGTTAATAGTCAAAAGAGTTGCTTAGGTAGTTTACATAACAATTAAGATTCATTCAATAGGCTAAGACACATAGAACTCATATTGTAAGAAGAGTGGATTAGAGTAGAGATGTGGGGAGATAATTGGAATAAAAAGAAAAATGACTTGGGAGAAACACCATACAATTGTCATTCATGAAAGCAAAATCTGAAGGAAATGACAGTGCAACTCTTGGAAGGAAGAAATAGACTCAAAATTTCTGTGTAGGTTTCTGTATAGTTACTACAGATTCTAGTGCCACACTAGGTAACATCTGCAGAATGACAAGTAAACACTCTACGTTTGAAGTTGAGTTTCAAAAGAATACACCATTTATATTTAGAAAAAATTATACAGTTATATCATCCTTTTAAAATATAGGAATAAACAAGTGTTTTTGGTAGTCTTCAAAGAGATTAAAGTATTCAAAAATAATTCAGTAGAAAATAGTACAAGGGTTCTGCAAAATGTCATTATACAATAAGTATCCTCAGAAACTGTCCAGAAATAAAAAGAGAAAATGATGTGATGACTTAAGAGATAAATACTAAGCAACAGTATATTGACTATAATGGTTTTAATGGAATAAATTTAAGTATATATAACATATATAATATATATATATGTCATGTACATGTCTGACACACATTTCATATTATATATATATATTATGCACATGTCTGACACACATTTCATATTACTAGAATTTATTATTGGAAGAGACATCTGAAATTCATAGATATTTCAAATAATATTTAAAGTTGAATACAATAAACATTCAATGAAAGTAGCTATTAATTCTATATGATAAAATTCATGATTTTAGATGACTGAAAATTAAAAATAATAGACATAAGCACATAGGAATGTTTCATAGGCATTGCAATGTGAGACAGAGACAAATACAAAAATTCCTCAACCAAATGTAGGCCTTGTAAGATCACAGAATATTAGAACTAGAAGGAATTTTAGAGAGCATTTAGATGTTCCTTTTATAGATGAGAAGATGAGATAAATCTGTTAGTATGCTTCTGAGTGGCTTATGTGTTGAGCAGATAGCTTGCCTCCCATGACATGTGGTATTTTACTGAAGAAGACAGAAATAATATACAGTAGAGTGAAGAATCATTCTTGGTTGACTTAGAATGTTTTATAAGAAATAAGAAGGGCATGTTTAAATTACTTATAAGAGAAAGTGTCCTAAAGGCAAGAGCAATTTAACAATGAAATAGCCACCCAAAGAGGTCATTGAAGAAACATCAATAAGACATTCAGGAAGAGATTAAATATAATTCTAAAGGGAATAATATAAGTGTCTGGCAATAGCATGCACGAAGTACAAAGGTCTGAATACAATGACCTGTCATTTTCCCCATAGTCCTGGTGTCTATGATTCATGTAAAATAATCATGAGAACAAACAGAGGTAAGGTGAGCATCAAAGGGGGAAAATTATGAGACAAAATAAAATAGAAGTAGCATGGGGAAAGTTTTTTTTCAAATGGACTTACTGCATGGCACTCTGGTAATACTTTCTGTTGCCTTTGTCTATAGTTGTAGTGGCAAGGTACTCAACTGTCATTCTGTCAGAAACGCCAAGATTTTAAAGAAATTTTCCTTATATATAACAGAAGTACAGCATGTCTTTAAGTTTTTATACCCTTATTACAGAGGACATCGAGGAAAGGAATGAAAGGAAGTATCAAAAAAGGAACTTTCACAAAACCTTAGAATTAGAACATTCATTTAGCAACTTGTGAAGGATTAAGCTGGCAGCAATAATGCCCCAATGCAAAATCATAAAATTAGAAAATGTGATGTATACCCTGGTATATAACAAATATCTTAGACTGGGTTTTATTAAAATTTTACTTGTAAAAAATACTTATTTCTCACAGTTCTGGAGTCTGGCAAGTCTAAGATCAAGGTTCCAGAAGATTCTCTGTCTTATTAATTCTCATTTCCAAGTTGAAGACAGCCATCTTCTAGCTATGTCTTCATATGGCTGAAGGGGCAAGTCAACTCTCTGGGGTGTTTCATGTGGGTACAACTGTCTTTCATAGTGACTTTACCCTCAGGACCTAATTAATCCCCCAAAGATCCCCCACTTCCTAAGGCCACCATCACCTTGGGAGTTTAGATTTCAAGATATGAATTTGACCATCTCATGTTTCATCTGAAGGGAATTTTAAAGATTCTTAGGCATAATACAGTCTCAAATGACAGAGAAACAATAACATGGGCTTATTCATGTTCAAATCTAAGGCATATATATGTGAGAATATAATCACACCATTATCCTCAGCCAGATGGGCAAAACATATTGAAAGGAATACTGATGAACATCAATACTACTACATTACTATCTAAATACTTATAGAATAATTTTCATTAGGAAACAAAACCCCCAAATGGAATATAGGTCTTGATGACACTAAAATATTTCAAATATCCGCTTGTCAAAAACCAACCTAAATATGATTAGAAATCAAACACAGTGGACAAATGAATTTGAAATGTTTACAGTTGTTAAAAGCAAACGTTAACATATGTGTTACATAAAAAGTCTTTGACACGAGATAAACACTCAATTTTCCATATGGAGAAACATTTTAGATATTCACAAACACACAAATGTAAAAAGTTATTAATATACTAATCATCCCCACAAGTCAATAATCCAGATTTTAAAGGTGTTTTTCATTAATAAAGAGAAAAAGATTATTTAAAAATATATAATTTTGAAAAGGATACATGCAAACAAAATCTTGTATGTCTGAGAAATAAAATACTTATAATAACATTCTGAAAAGTAATTTAGGAGCATAAAACTTAAATTTTTCATGTACCTTTTACATAAATTTCTAAATATTTTCTAAAGAAATTAATGAATGAAGAAAACATGAGATTTCAAGCATATTTGTCACATCACTATTTATGGCAAAGCAAAATGAAATAATTTTGGTAAAGTTTTGCCTCTACATAGACAATTAAGGTTAAAATGAGATAGGTTAGCCTGTAATTCCAAATGATTATCTTTATGAAAACAAGAAATTAGGACACAGACATACACAGAGAAAACATCATGGGAAGACACAGGATGCAACTTTGTTAAATGCATATTCTTAATGTTTTCTTGTGGTGGTATTATATTAAACAAATTCAAGCTTTAACCTGCTTAAGTAATAAAGAATACAGTATCAGAATCTCCTGAATATGAATTCTAAACTGCTCATTGAAAGTAGTAGACAAAAGCCCCTTTGGAGGCAATTCACTGAGAATGGCATTTCTCTTCAGTTTTCCCTTTGTATGTTCCTAGTATCCAATAAAAAATGGAAAGAAACTCAGTTTGTTAACTTTATATTCAAATTGTTACTTAAAGTGTTGGAATTATAGGAGCACAGTTGCAAAACATCCTGAAAGAAAGAACAATAATATGACCTCCATGAAGAATCCAGGACTTTTCTTGTTTCTAAAATTTGTAGAAAGAATGATTTAAAACTTGGATATAGCCCAGTGATAGAGCACTTACCTAGCTTGCACAGGACTCTAGGTTTGATTTTAAAACTGCTTTAATAAGCTTGTTTCTTTAAACTTCTTATTGAATAGCCAGGTGTACTGCTACACTTCTGTAATCCCAGCACTCAGGAGGCTGAGGCAGGAGGCTTGGCATGAGTTCCAGTCCAGCCTGGGCTACACGGTGAGTTCAAGGCTGGTCTGAACTACATAACAAGATCCTGTCTCAAAAAAAAATTCTTATGAAATGGAAACTTGAAACTATATTATAAACTTTTTGTGTACACAGCAATATATAATTCTCAGAATGTTTTTATCATTGTTAGTAATATTATTATATGGGCAGCATACATATTGGTCGTCCTTTGCCAAAAAAAATAAAAAGAAAAGGAAAAGGAAACCTGTCCTTATTTTCAGTATCAATTAAGCAATTAATTCAACACATTTTATTGAATTACTACTCTGATCCAGTCACTAATTCAAGTAGAGAAGACACCTCTTCTGTCTAAGTTTAGACTACAATGGGAAGATATTGGAGATAGATGAAAAATTTTAATTTGAATAAATGCTACTTTTATAGTAATGGTATAAATAAAGCATGTAGAAGAGTAGAAGAATTGCTTTGGTTTATTTAGGGACATAGAGAAGAAAAGAAAGAGAAGGTTCCCTTTGATCTAAGACCTATAGCAGACAAGTTACCCTAGTCATACGAGTGTTACTAGTGTACCAAATAAAAAGGTCAGCTTGATAACGGACTCAACATCATGTTCAAAAAGCATGGTGTGACCTAGAAATGCTAATAGCTTAGTACTGCTCAGTCAAATGAGGAGTGAGAGAAGACAGGACTGGAAAGGTTAAGGCAAAAGATGTTTGGGAAATGTCAAGGTTTCCTACATTCACAACCATGGCAGGGGGACTGGGAGGAGAAAAGAGATCCACTGAGCCAGTGTCAGCCACATTTCCTCAAGAACTAAGGTATTCAATTTCTGTGCAGTGCGGCACATCTCTTTCTTCTAAGATATCACCAGGAAACCCCAGCTGGGAAGGCCTCCTGTGGACAAAGGGAACTCACTGAACAATAGGTAAAGGAATTTATATATAGATGTTTTCACTCATTTCTGTGGTTGAGATTGCCAGGCTGAAACCTTTGCATGGAAACTTTAGAATTGAAACCACCTCACCTATGCTTCACCCCAATTCTTCTGACTTTATATGCACTGCAGGAAGTTCAAACTGTGGAATCAGTGCTGGCCCCTTGAGTACTTCAGAGAGAACTTCATGAATTGAAATCAGAGTGGCTTTTGAATGAGACAGTCCTGTGTTCAAATCTTGACACAGCCATTATTCTCTGATTCCTTTTTTGTCCTTTATAGAAAAAAAATTTAACTGCTTTTATAAGTGGTTAAAATAACCTAAGAGTAGCTGAGGGTTATGACAAAATTTTTAAAGTAAAGAAATGTGCCTGACATTTAGGAGGAAATCAGTAAATGCTCTTTTGATCATTCTGCTCCTCCTTACTGGAGGGTTAAGATATAGGTTCAACCTAGTCTCTCTCCATCCCCTAGGAAGCAGCTTGAAGGCCTTGGAATTTCAAAAACTGCCTTACAAAGTAAGACTTATGCCAAGATTCCTTGAAAGCTGAGAATACCTTGGCACTTTATTTTAAACTTTGTTAAAATGAAATACATATTAGGTCTCCCACTTCTCTAAAGAGAAACAATTTTTTTTAATCCCAACATACCAGC
>RJWT010041547.1:0-12306 GCA_004365215.1 Cuniculus paca
GTGTGCTTGGGGTTGAGTCTGTATCTTCTATTCTGTTCCACTGATCATCAGGCCTATTTTTTTTTGCCAGTACCGTGCTGATTTTATTACAGTAATTTTGTGGTATAATTTCAGGTATGGGATTGTGATGCCCCCTGACTTCTCTTTGTTGCCTAGAATTGCTTTTGCTTTTCTAGGTCTCTTCTGGTTCCAAATGAATTTTAGGAATGTTTTCTTTAGATTTGTGAGGTATGCAAATGATATTTTGATTGGGGTTACATTAAATCTGTATAGCAGTTTTGGGAGTATGGCCATTTTCACTATGTTGCTTCTTCCTATTCAAGAGCAAGGGATATCTTTCCATGTTCTAATATCCTCTTCAATTTCCTTTTTTAGGGTACTATAATTTTTACTGTACAGATCTTTTACATCCTTTGTTAGACTGATTCCTAAGTATTTCATTTTTTTTAGATGCTATTGTGAAGGATGTGCTTACTCTTATTTCTCTCTCTGTGTTTGTTTCTTGTATACAGGAATGCTATTGATTTTTGAGTGTTGACTTTATAGCCCACTAAACTAGTGAATTTGAATATTAATCTACAAGTTTTTGGTGGAGTTTTTAGGGTCTTCTATGTAGAATATCATATCATCTGGCAATAATGGTAATTTAACTTCTGCCAGTGCTTTTGATTTTGACAGCATAAAACTTCATTTGTAATAAAAGTAAATTCTGAGATCACAGCAGAAAACTGGCACAGCTTCCTTGACCAAGTTTCTGAATCTGGCTGAGTTCTCTGAGCAGCTGTCATCCCAGATAATCTTATTGAACTTGGATATACTTGTTCCCTACCCAAGTGAAAACTGTACCATTTGTTCTCAGACATAGTCAATAGAGACTTCCTCTTTCAAGCCCAGTTCAAATCTCTGACCTTCAGACTCAGACCTCTTGACAGTTGGGTCTGGCAGTATCTATGCACCTCTTCACAAGTTGTTCTTTCTTTACCTAAATTTGTCCTGAACTCATCTACAACAGATCCTGCTTCTGAAATTATTGGGTAAGGTCCTGGCAGCATGCTCTCATCCTGGAAGAGATAGGAAGTATACCTGCCTCCTCTCTCAGATATTAGACTGAAAGAGGAGAAATGAGAGAGCCCTGTTAGAGCCACCCAGGTTCAAGTAGCCTTAACAGAATTCATAGTCAGTCGTGAGTACCAAGCATTCACTTCCTGGTGAGAGTCCTGGAAGCAGAAGACACTAAGATGCCACCACTGTCACCTCCAGGAACAAATAAGACCGGAGGGGAGTTAAGATGAATAGCTCTCAGCTCTCACTGTGCCCAGGATCAGTGAATCTCACCCTCCAGGAGGCTGGTGCAACTTTTCTGGGGTAGACTCAGTCATCAGTCCTTTTTACAAAGATACCAGACATTTCCAATTTGAAGCCAACATTCAGATCCACTAAACCAGACAAACATAACCAAAATTGAACATGACATCCACTTATAAGGTGGAGCCACTGTGTTGCTGCCCCCAGGATAACATTAAACTGATTAGGGAGCTGGAGAAAAGTGGAGAGGAGCTGTTGCAAGGTATGGGCAACGCTGGGAGCAAAGACAGTCTAAGGAGGCTCAGAACGAGAAAGAGGCTTCTGCAACTCTCGCTATGGAGACAGTGAGTTGTGGGCTGCTGTTATAATTTGGGTATAGACAACCCCCTAAAGCCTTATGCAGTCATAAGTGGAGCTTTTTCAGAGGTGGATGAGTTAAGAATATGTGATGCTAGGGTTAAGGGTGGGTGGCTACTAAAACAGTACATTGATTAGTTTGCCAACACCCTAATCCCGGCAGCCTGGATGCAATATAAGGGACAGAAAGAGGCTTGTCTTCCTCCTTGCTTGTTTGCTTTGTCTTCTGCTTGCCATGAACTGTTTTTCCTCTGTGATGCACATCTACCAACCCTGCCTTGGAGCCAGCCAATTATGGACTGAAATCTTTACCAACTGTAAGCTAAGTAAACCTTTCCTCTTTTAACTTTGGATATTGAGTGTTTTGTATCAGCAATGAAAGAAGTAACTAAATCAGCTGCTGACATGCTCTTTGGGCAGAAAAGATGTTTACCCGAGGCTGACAGCATAGGACTTGTGGCAGCCCTGAGACTTCATACTTGGAGTCTTTATAAACTGACTCAAGAGACTGTTACATGCTTATTATTCTAAAATGAGTCCTTTCATCATTCTTTTATTATAAGATTTTTCTAGAGTAGCAACTATGACAACTGTCCCTACATTGCTCGAATTATAGTGAGCTGAGGGCATCATGTCCCTAACCTTTTCTTTATCCTTTTGTTCAAACTTAAATATACGCTCTGTTTTTCATTGAAATTCAGAATCCTTGAATCCTCAAGTGACCTATTCCTGTGGCTTTGGCCCCAAAGCTCAGCATAGCATCCTGGTAAGCTAGGGTGATGATGTGCAGTGGAAGCATCCCAAGCCAAGGGTTAAGGCCTGGGACCAAAGCAGACTTACTAGCCCTGGACCTCTTTCCCTTATCCCAATCTCAGCCTTCTGGATGGTATCACCCTGATAATGAACTCAAGGAAATTCTGTCCTATGAAGAGAAGAGGCCTAGAGTAGAGTCAAACCAAATCACTCACTCACCATCTTCCCAGCACCTGAGAAACTCTGGACCCATCTCAATCCTACTCATCCTTATTAAAAAAATAGAAAAGAGAAACTATGCTTGAATATCCTGAGGGAGAAGAAGTTCAGAGGTCCTTCCTGGGAGCAAGAGCAATTCAGTTACTTTCACTTAAAGAAAAGATCCAGCCTTGAAATTAGGAACTAATAAATGTCCAAGGACCCACCCACATCTAAATGTTCCATATGGGCTGGAGGGGTACTGGGGCACAGAAGCGGGAAGACAAAGGCTGAAGTCTCTAAACGAGGCTGCAAATTTGACTAACACATGCTTTGCCCTTAGGAATGAGACCACCAAGTGGCTTCCCAGGTGTCACTCCTAAAGTGTGCTAGGGCCACATTCTGAACCCTCTGTTTGAGGCAGCACTCTTTTTTGGAGGTAGTAAGCACTTTATTCCTTGCATCTCCCATGATTTCCAATAACCTTTAGGTGATAGTTTCCCCTACTGCATTTTCAATTTAACTGATGACTGCCCAAATACATTTACAACCCCATAGTGAGGATACACCGAACTGTAGAGCCTGCAAACTTCTTGAGGGCACAGCAGTTTCCATTGACTTGTTTTATTTTAGATGCTACTGCCTAATACATAGGACTTAGTACACACAAAAACTTAATGTTTAATGTAAAAATAAATGCGTGCCTCTCTATCGCTCCCAAAGTTCTAAAGCTTGTCAGGAACAACAGCCTTGAATATTTAAAAGTTTAGTTAGTTCCACTTACCCTCTCACCCTACTTCTAACCATTTTCACATCCATCCTACAATGTACTTCATAAACTTTTCATTGTGAAGCAGTGAGACATTGAACCTTAGTGAAGTCTTTTAGAGAAACTTGTTCCTAGTCCTAAAGAGCAAAATTATACAAAATATTAGCCTTCAGTCTGTTTTCATGAGAAATACAAATAAAAATTATATTAACAAAAGTATCCCATTGGTACATATACTTCAGTACTTTGAGTTCTTTATAAGCAATTCTATAAAAATTTAAATTAGTCTCCTCAGAGAAGTGAAAAATGCCTCTCTCCATGATAGCTGACTTTGAGAGATACTAGAACAATTCTCTGAAATTTTTCTATACACTTCAAAATCAAAGGAATTTGTATTCTCTTTGTAGAAAAAAAAAAAAAAGACTTCTCCTCCTGAAAGGTATGTGGTCATTTCTGAAGTAAAACTAAGTAACTCACTCTTATTGCCTTCTTCCTTTTACATAGCTATCAGGTATCAGCAAGACAGTCTTTATTGAATGCCTACTGTGAACACATGGTACTCCTCTTTGCCCATATAGGGCAGGTAAAAATCTTTCTTCTGTCTACCTTAGGTTCTTGGCTAGAGCCCTGCAACAAAAGATTAACAAGGGAAATCATAAAATGTATACAATACAAGTTTTACATGACATGAGTCTTCACAAGGACATGAATACCTAAAGAAATGATTAAACCCAAGCATTTTTATACTAGGTTTTGTGAAGAATTGGAAGTCATAGAAAATATAGGGACAAAAAAGAAATGAATTAACAGGAGTAACTGGGAAACTGAGCAATGGCGGCTCACTGGGATTCTTCTCGGTGTGCATCCATCTTTGGAGATGAGAACAGTCCGTTTTTCCTAAACCGCAGAAGAAGGCTCCATGGCAGAGGGGACATCTGTGCTGAGGGCTGGGATGCGTCAGCACTCTCTAGGCAAGATGTGGGGGAGAAGGCATGGTATGTCAGGCAGAGGAGGCAGCTCAGTCTGCTCCCAGAAACTAGACAGAGTGTAGGGCTCTTCCAGGAAGAGAGAACTCTGCACAGTTGGAGGAGGGAGCATGGTGAGAGGCCTTCTGAAGTTTGGAGGGCAGCCATGGACAATAAGGAGGAGACTTTGAGGCTTTCAGACAAGTTGTTGTAAAGATTTGGTAGCTAGACATAACTCTGGTAAAAGAGTGAAAGATGGATTCAAGAGAGAAGAAACTTGGAAGGAAAACGGAAGGCACAGCTGCATGCAGATCATCTCTGTAGGCCCCATGTTGACTCCAGGTAGCGGCCCCTATGTATTCCGGGGCAGTCGGATGCTTCCAATAAAGCATACATTTTAAACCTTTTTTTTTTTGAGACAAGTTCTCACTATGTAGTTCAGACTGACCTTGAACTCACAGTGATCCTCTTGTCTCAGCCTCCTGAGTGCTAGGATTATAAGCATGTGCCACCATGCCCAAGGGCTATGTTTTGACACCCATCATTCAGAATACTGATACCGCAGCAATTGTCCTGTTTCAGTCACATTCATTACTTGGGCATCAAATAATCAAACAAGATTCAATGGTTCTGTTGGCAAATATTCTGAATGGAAACCTCTGGTTTCTCAGTACCTTCAAGTTCTAATATTACCTTCGATTATTTTAAAGTGACAATTTCTGTAGATGCTATTTTGATATTTCCTGATAAAGTGTGTGTTTGTTAACTCCTCCTAATGACAGAAACAATAGTTAAACGCTTTTGTCTCTGATCCTATAAACTGTGGCAATAGAGTCAGGGTTCAATTTTCAAACTCTGAGCATCAAGTCCACATTAGAGACCTAATTGTCCTGATATTTATTTTAGTAGATCTCTGTTTCCTATTCTCTCCTGGAGCTGTGAAATTCTTTCCTTTTTTGCTTCTTTCCTTCTTTCTTTCCTTCCTTCCTGACTGAATTGTTTTGCAGTTTCTCCTTCCTCCTAAAGAGATCAATTTATCCAAAGGTATTTTGAATCCTTTCATATTTTAAATGATATCTCCCTGAAAGTAAAACTAGACTCATCTGGTCTTTCAGTACAACACCCATAAGAAAATGGCAGGGGTAAAGGTGGGGGTCAGAAACAAGCCTTTGGGCAGGAACAACTGTTTGCTTAGTTTTCTTCTGTCTGAAAAGTGTAAAGATCTCTTGTCAGACCATGAGAACTCACACAAGAGAACAGAGTGCCCCTCTGTCTCTCCAGTGAGACACCTCTGGACCAAAAGCCAGCTGCTCTGAGAAGCCATTAGGCCTGCTACCATCTACAATTTTGTTCCACATCTTAAGCAGGGTCCCAGCCTCCTCATGTCCACAGGCACTGCCTGTCATAGTGGTGGCACACAGACTTAAGGAAAGCTAACAGTGAATGAGAGTCTATTCCATATGACACACTAGGCCAGAGGCTTCTGATGGACATTTTATTGGTCAGCTTTCCCACTGCTGGCACAAAATACCTGGTATTGGCAACCTAAAGAAGAGCTTTATTTTGGCTCACAGTTTCAGAAGTTTCTGTCTATGGTCAGCTGGCTCCAAGGCAGAAACATGGTGGAAGGGCATGGCAGCCAGGAAGCAGAGCACAGGGGAAGAGCCAGAGAGGAAGGGGCCAGGTGGCAGATATAGTCCCCAAGGTCATGCTCCCATGACCTATGCAGACACACCCAAAAGTATGCTTCACTTACTTCCTAGGTGTCTCTCAAACCAACCAAACTGACAATTAAGATTAACCATCATAGATACGATACTGCTTCACTTGCTTAACAACCTATTTTACACATGGAGGAGATTGTGACCCCTATTTTATACATAAAAACTGAACCCAAAAGGGGTGAATCCCCTTGCTTATTAGTCCTTTTCAGGAAAAATCAGCAGAGTTACTGCCCTATAATACCTCACCATGCTGTTTCCACTCACCACAGTAACCTCCAAAGGGGAGAACTGTGCTGAGCAAGAGCTTCATCTCTTGAATTCATCCTCCCTAGTCCAGTTGCATGTAGACTGGCTCAATTTCAAAATTAAATTGTACAGAAAATGACTATAAGGCAAATTCAAACTTTCATTTGGCTTGCAGTATAAAAGCTGAAAAAAAATTTTTCATAGGAAAGAGTCCCCATGAAGAACAAAGCAGAAACTTAGTGGTACAATATCTGAAACTCTGAAATCCACATGTGGTCCAGGCACCAGCAGCACAGCACACCTGGAGCTTTTAAAATCACAGAATCTCCAGCCCAGCCTTACTGGGTCAGATTTAATAGATTCAGGTGACTCATATGTACATTACAGTACTGCCCTAGACTTTTTAAACCTTACAGCATTTCCCCAATTATTCCTATGTTATTTTGCTACCCCATCCTCTTGCCTATACTCCCACCCTCCAGTATTTGTTTTTTTAATCTTTCTTTTTATTTTAAAGAGAATAAAACTAAAAAATAAAAATAAAACAGAATACAGTCAATCAAAACAAAACAATGAACATGGTACAAGACTTCAAAACAAGATAAAAATAAACCAACAATGGTTACCATGTTGCCTCTTGCTATCTTCAAAATAACTTCCCATATCATCAGGCATAATAAAATGAAACACAACAGAACAGAATAAAACCAATTAAAACAAAACAAGGAAAGCAATACAGGACTTCAAAACAAGGCAGTTGGAATACAACAGTGGCTACCATAATGCATCTTGTTATCTTCAAAGTAGCTATTTATGTCATCAGACATAATAAAATCAAACAAAACAAAATAGAATAGTCAATCAGAAAAAAACAATGAACATGATACAAGACTTCACAACAAGATAAAAGGAAATCAATAATGGCTACCATAATGCCTCTTGTTATCTTCAAAATAACTGCCCATACCCTCAGGTATAATACAATGAAATAAAACACAATAGAATAAAACCAATCAAAACAAAACAAGGGAAGCAATACAGAACTTCAAAACAAGACTATAGGAATACAACAGAGGCTACCATGATGCATCTTATCTTCAAAGTAGCTGCTTATACCATCACACATAATAAAATCAAACAAAGCAAAATAGAATAAAATCAATCGAAAGAAAACAAGTAAAGCAATAAAAGCTTCAGAACAAGAAATAGGAAATCAAAAATGGCTACTATAATCCATTTTGTTATCTTTGCAATAGCTGTCCATGCCATCAAATATAATAAAATCAAACATAACTAAACAGAATAAAACCAAGCTAAACAGAACCTTGAAAACAATATAGGGTTTCAAAACAGAATGATAGATTGATAATGCCCATTGCCTCCCCCCTGTAGACATCTCCTCCCTTTCACCTTCACAACCTCTATTTTGTATTTTGGATCCCACAAATTTCCCCAGTTTCTTATGCTAGGGAGACAACACGAGGTTCACCCTGACTCTGAACTCTTTCACCCATGAGCATGCTCTCAACTTGTATCCATTTACCTACAAGAGTCTTGAGGTTATTATAGCCGAGTAGCTTTCCATTGTATAGAAATGCCATATCTTTCTTATTCATTCTGCAGCTGATGGGCAAGCTACCCCTACTTTTTTTTTCTGGTTCCCTGTCACATAGAACATTATTTTCTCTCCTTTGACTTTTAATCTATGATATTCATTTTGAGTTAAATGTGTTTCTTGGATAAAGCATATTGATGGATCTTGTCTCCTGATTCACTCTGCCTGTGTTTCTTTTTATTGGTGAATTGAGGACATCTACATTAATGGTTATGGCCAACATGCACTGGCTCATCTCTGCCATGCTATTTTCCTGCTGTTAGCTGTCTACTTTTCCCCTCCATTCAATTGTCTGCCCCGCTCAGTGATCACCCTCTGCCACTGTTCCTAGGACCATGGTCCTTTTAACATCTTTCTAGAATGTCCTTTAGTATTATCAGTAGGGTTGGTTTGGTGGGTCATGAATTCCTTAAGTTGTTCTTTGTCATGGAAATATCTTGTTTCTCCATTAATTTTGAAAGATAGTTTTGCAGGGTACATCAATCTGGGTTGGAAGTTGTCTTCTTTCAGGATTTGAAATATTTCACTCCAAGCTCTTCTTGACTTGATGGTTTGTGTTGAGAAGTCTGTCGTGATTCTGATGGGTTTTCCTTTATAAGTGATGTGTTTCTTTTCTCGAACAGCTTTTAATATTCTGTTCTTGTGTTGAATTTCTGGGATCTTGATTATTATATGTCTGGGTGTAGATTTGTTTTGGTTATGGCTAGCTGGAGTTCTATATGCCTCACTTATCTGAATATCATGTCCTTTTCCCATGTTTGGGAAGTTTTCTGATATTACTTCTGTAAATAGAATTTTATGTCATTTGTGTTGACCCCTCGTTGATACCTATAACTCTTAAATTATTTCGCTTCACATCATCTTGCAGTCATTCAATTGTTATTTCCTGGTTCCTCATTATTTTTAAGAGGTCTTTCCTTTCCTGACACAAGCTGCACACCTGTCTTTAAGGTCTGAAAGTCTACCTCTAGTTTCTTTCAAATGATTTTGCCAGCTTGCAATGGAGCTTTTAATTTCCTGGATATCTCTTTGAATCTGTTTCTGCTTTCAAAATCTCTCTTATATTGTTCATTCATGGTTTCCCTCATTTTCCTATGCTCCTCTATTTTTTTAATCTATGTCTTCTTTAAAGAGGCTTAGCAATTCTTTTATTATGTTTTTCATTTCTTCTTTTACTGGAGATAGTATTTCTGTTCTAATTTCTCTTATACCCTCATGGAGTTGTCTTGTTACTTCAGTTGCCATCACTGCAGAAACTTCAGGTGTGCGACTCCTGATCTCTTCCAGTTTTCATCTCTCAGACTTGCTCTGCTTGGGTTGGAGTCCAGAGACTGCCTTTTGCTTCTTTGTCTTGACATTTTCCTGGGTTTTTCCAAACAAGTGTGTAGTGGGGTCCCAGGCACTTCCCATGCTGTCTACAATTTCTCTGGAGCGTGACTGTTTGGTTCCCCTGGCCAGTGCTGGCCACAGATATCCAATGTTGCCCACTGGGTGTTCTGGTGCAGGCCCCACCTCTGTTTTTCCCAGCACTTGCTGGTTACCTGGGGCAGAATCATCCCAAGGGCTGCTGGAGGGTTCATGGGAGCAGGGTCTGCCTCTGCCTTCCCACTGAGCTGGTTACGGGGAAGTAGTGTCTCCCAATGTCTGCTGGGGTGTGCACAGGATCAGAGCCTGCCTCTGCCTTCCCTCTGAGCTGGTTACGGGCGAGTAGTGTCTCCCAATGTCTGCTGGGGTGTGCACGGGAGCAGGGCCTGCCTCTGGCTTCCCTCTCAGCTGGTTACCAGTGAGCAGTGTCTCCCATTGTCTCCACTCCAGTACTTGTAAGCATTGGGTTTCCATACCTTCACCTTGCCCATTGGTCTGAGTACACAACATGATGTTATACCTACGTGGATTTCCCTAAATACAGTGGACAGAATGAAGAATTACAATCAACACTGGGGCCGCAATCTAATCATTCTGTGTTCTAGTAGATTGGTTTTTTATAAAAATGAATCAATGGTTCTAAAACTTACATGCATATGAGATTCACTTGAGAAAATTTTAGAAAATGCTGATGCTCAGGTTCTACCCAAATCCAACCAGATATTGATATATCCTATGCATGAGAGCCTGGCCTAGCATATCAATTACTGGGCCCTGTGCATGGCAGTTTGAAATACTATTACTCACTTAGGATGATATTTCATCTCACCGACAAGGTGGCACTTTCGTTCAAGTCACTTACACAACTGGAATTTTACTATCCCTAACTTAAACATGAAGCCAATCTTCTTATCCCTCAACAGAATATTGTACATCTAGACTAGAAAATATAGCCTGCTGGGCATCATGTTTACAAGAAGTTCACAACAGTAGCATGACTACTGGGGGTCTAGGGGTAGACAGGAGAAATCAGGATGGTAACTTTCGGGTTGGTTTCTGATCAGAGCTGCATTTGTTCTTTGAAATCCTCTGTGCTCTCCAAGGTATCTATTGCCCAGTAGAGCAGCAAGGCAGCTTCCAGAAGTTTTGGCATGAGACAAACAGGTGTATTGTGTTGATGACCCAAATTAACGATTTCTGAGCTTCTAAGTTCTTTGCAATGTGACTTTATAGCTCTTCCAATTAAGAAACAGAGTCTCTCCCTACATTCTGAGATGATAGCACATTTCTTTTTTTTCTTTTTTTTTTTTTTTTTTGTGGCAGCTGGGATTGAATTCATGACCTTGCACTTTCCAGGCAGGCACTTAGGCCACTGAGCCAAATCACTAGCTCTCCCTACATTCTGAATCCAGGTCTTGACTAACAGAATGCAATGGAAGTGATGGTGCACTGCATTAGTCAGCTTTCTGTTTCTGGAACAAAATATCTGACATACATAACTGAAAGGAGAGGTTTATTTTAGATCATGGTTTCAGACCATGAGTAGGTAGCCCCAAGCAGAAATAGCATGGTGGAGGGATAGCAGAGAGAAGCAGCTCAGTCTATACCAGCTGGGAAGCAGTGAGATTGGGAGGAAAAAGCTAGAGCAAAAGGAAGAGGCTGGGGACAAGAATACACCCTTCCAGTTTACACCTCCAGTAACTCACGTTAGCACAAAGCCAGCCTCTCCTGATACTTAACCATCATCAGATTCACCATCACTAACCACTGGTGCTCAGTCTGGCTTCAGTCAATTCACTATGCAAAGCGGAGATCTTCATCAATGACATCTTTATAATATTTTTCAAATATATGCAAAGTTGGCTGGGCATGGTGGCACACAACTGTAATCCCAGCACTGAGGCAGGAGAATTGCTGTGAGTTCAAGGCCAACCTGAACTACAATGTGAGTTCAAGGCCAGCCTGAACTACATAGTGAGACTCTGTTTCAAAAAGACTATATATATAGGCAAAGTATATACTTATATGAAAGTAATAAGAAAGAAGCTGTAAACTCTCAGTTCAACAACTCAGTAGCTTCACTTCTATCTCTGAGCAGAGTCCTCAGAGTTTTTCACTAAAATACTTTGTAGACTCCTCCAAGGCTTAGTAAACATTACACAAAGAGCTTTTGTTCTTCCATAGAGATTCCTATTGTATGCATTAGTACTGTTTCCCATCTATTGAACATGAACAATGGCTGAGAGCACATTGGGAGACACTGACTACAGAGTTGCTCATGTTACTGAGGCAAACTCCTAAGAATCCAGATGTAATACAACAGCCTACTTTTACAGCTGAGTAATGGTCCCAGTACTTTGTGCCTTTAGTAAATAGAAGAAATGTAAGAAGATGTGAAATAGAAACTTTATTCAACTAATGATGCTGTGCTGTAAAGTGAATGTGAAGCCATTGTGGTGTAGGATTCACATTATAAGTGAACAAAATCTGTTTTGGTGACTCACACTGAACCTCTGTCCTGTCTCATACCCACCCTTCCCTCACATGAGACAATGCAGGTCAAAATGGGAAGAGACTTTTGTGAGAAACCTATTAGTAGCCTTAATCATTTCATTCTAAAGAAAGGGCCATAACATGACCACTTGAAGAACGGACATGTGCCCTCTGAGTTTGGGGGACCCTGGGACACACAGAAAATCTTGCTATCAGGTTCAGTAGTGGAACAGAGAATTGGGTTGGGTGGTGGTCTTTAAGACTGATAATGAGAACTTTCTTACACTCTAGAGGTGGTCATGCATGTAAGAGCCAAAGGAGAGACCTCAGATTCTCCAAGATGGATGCCAGAGGAGCCACTGGTCCTCAGTGGAAAGATGCCAAAGGGACCACCAGATACTTGGGCTGAGGAGATGAAGCAACAAAGCCCTGTGGGACTCTTATCCCCACTGGGGCAAACTGTAAGTAAGCCATCACCAGAAATTGCAAGGAGCGGATGGGTGTAGGGAAGCAAAA
>RJWT010041548.1:0-12300 GCA_004365215.1 Cuniculus paca
GAGGTCTGCCCATCCCAGGGTGCACACTCTTCCCTCCTCTATGGGTGTCCTAGGGCTGCTGCTGTGAGAAATGGCCACAGAGTGGGTGGCTTGCGACGAGAGAAGCATGCTCTCTCCCAGTGCTGGCAGCCACGTGGCCAGAGTCAGGCGTCACCAGCCGGGCTCCCGGACCTCTTCCCGGCTGCTGGCGGCTCCCGCTTGCAGCTGCATGCTCCAGGCTCTGCCTCCGTCATCACATGACTGCCCTCCGCTGCGGTGTCCTCCTCTCGCTGAGAAGGACACGGCCTGGATCTAGGGCTCAGCGCATTCAGGTCTCTGCTGCTGCCAGCAGTCCACCTGATGCCCCTGCGGTGTGGTGCAAGCTGGGGCTCCTTGCCTCAGAGGTTTTCACCTTCCTGGGGTCGAGTGAATGAACAAGGGTCAGCCCCCTCCTCTGTGCTGTGCCAGGAAGCCCCCTGCAAGTCCCTCTCCTGGCACTTCTGCCAGGCAGCTGGGCAAACTACTGGACTTCACTGGGCACAGTGGCCCATGGCTGTAATCCCAGCACTCTGGGAGGCTGAGGCGAGAGGATTGAAAGTTCAAACCCAGCCTGAGCCACTTGGCAAGCCTGTCTCAGCAGTAGAAATAAAACAGGACTGGGATGTAGCTTAGAGCACAGACCCTGGGTTCAAGCCACAATATCACGAGAGAGAGAGAAAAAAACTGTTGGGCTTCTCTGTGCCTCAGTTTCCCCGCCTATTAAAGGGGAAGGAGCGCTGGGTGGCGAGGGTGAGACGTGTTGAGGGCCGGAATTTAAACCCCAGCTGAGTCAGCGGCCCGGCTGCTTCTTGCACACACAGGGGGCTCTGCCCTTTGACGACGACAACCTCCGCCAGCTGCTGGAGAAGGTGAAGAGGGGCGTCTTCCACATGCCCCACTTCATCCCTCCCGACTGCCAGAGCCTCCTGCGCGGGATGATCGAGGTGGAGCCCGAAAAGAGGCTCAGTGTGAGTTGGGACGGGCAGAGGGCGCCACGGGAGGTGAGGAAAGAGCCCTCAGGGGAGTCCTGGGGAGGGATTTCGCTTCCAGCCCTCAGACCTTGGAGTAACTGGGGTCGCTGATGAGCAGCAAAGCCAGGTCCCCCAAAACCTGCTCCAAACAGCACCAGGTTGCACCAGAGGCCCAGGTGTGGGAGGGCGCTTGCGCAGACCCCCCACCCCCACCCCACCATGAGCCTGATGCCACTGCGCATGCGAGAAGCTCCCGCCTCGGGTCCGGAGCAATGGGGGCTGACGGTCAACCGCACGAAAGGGAGGAGACATGCTCATTTACCCTGCATTTCGGGGGGAACTGATGGCTAGGGATCTCCCAAAGGTGAGCCCACCCCATCGAGTTTAATTGCAGACCTATTATGTGCATATAGCTCATTTCTGCTTCTTTACGCCCTCCCACAGCTGGAGCAAATTCAGAAACATCCTTGGTACCTGTGAGTAAGGGGCAGCTGGACATTTGGGTCCCTTGGGGAGGAAGAGGTAGCAAGAAGCCCAGGGAAGGATGCCAGGGTTGCCGCAGGACGGCGGCCTGGGGGCTTGGCTTCCGTGTCCTGAGGGAGCAGGCTGGACCTGGGCCCCGAGTCTGAGGGAGCAGGCTGGGCCCGAGACCCCGAGTCTGGATGAAGAAGGCTGGCTGGAGGATGCGGGATTCCTCATGATATTGTCCCCCGCAGGGGCGGGAAGCATGAGCCAGACCCCTGCCTGGAGCCAGCTCCCGGCCGCAGGGTAGCCATGCGGAGCCTGCCTTCCAACGGAGAGCTGGACCCCGACGTCCTGGAGAGCATGGCCTCGCTGGGCTGCTTCAGAGACCGCGAGCGGCTGCACCGCGAGCTGCGCAGCGAGGAGTAAGACCCTGGCCCGGCCCGGCCCTCGCACGGACCCCACCCGCACCCGGAGTCCTCTGCGCCGCAGCTCCCCCAACCGCCGGCAGGGGGCGCCCCGCGCCCATGTAGACCGAACAGCTGGGCGGCGGGTGGGGGGTGGTCCAGATCCCGTGTGGGAGTGTTAGGACCTGCCCGAAAAAACGCAGAGATGGTCCCCCACCCTGCACGCATACTGGAGATTGAACCAGGGACCTTTATATTGAGCTGGGTCCTCAGCTCTTTATTTTTATTTCTGGTGGTCAGGGGCTTGAACCCAAGGCCTTTGCACGGCCACACACACAAGGACACACACACACCTTTACGCTATATTTTGAAACAGGATCTCTCTAAGTTGCTAAATTTGCAGGTTGAGCTCGACTGGTGATCCTTCTGCCCCAGCCTCCCAGAGTGTTAAGATCACAAGCGCTCATCACCACACCCAGTTCCCAACCCTGCTTCAGTTTATTTTGAGACAGTCTCACCAAGTTGCCCAGGCTGGGACCAGAGTTGGAATCCTCCTGCTTTAGCCCCCCCAGAGTTGCAGGCCTGTACCACCACACAAAAAGATGCTGAGGCCTAGACAGGACCTTCCTTGTGAAGTACAAAGGAGTGCTCAGTAGGAACCCCAGTGTGACATACTGAGTAAAGCGAAGCTGTGAGGTTCTCTGAACCGCAGGAAACTAAACATTTGGTAGCTAGAAAATGTCACTGAGTCAGAGCTAGAGTGGGCCTCAATCCTAGAGACTGAGCTGCTGGGAGGGGTGAAACTTCTGGCCAGCCCTCACTTACCTGATCCCTGCTCCCATCTCAGGGAGAACCAAGAAAAGATGATCTATTACCTGCTTTTGGACCGGAAGGAGCGGTATCCCAGCTGTGAAGACCAGGACCTGCCTCCCCGGAACGATGTTGGTGAGAAACCTAGACCCAGGGTGCCGCGCAGAGGAAGGCAGGCGCTGTCGGCCCTGTTCACACTGTGGCTCACTTCCCGCCTTGCCCCGGGGACTCCTTCCCCTCCGTGCAGTCTGTGAGGCAGGTGTGTAGCGCAGTGTGCAATGGGGCGGTCCCCTGACCCAGTGGAACTCCCGGTCCTCAGACCCACCTCGGAAGCGGGTGGACTCCCCTATGCTGAGCCGGCACGGGAAACGGCGGCCAGAACGCAAGTCCATGGAAGTCCTGAGCATCACGGACGCCGGGGGTGGTGGCTCCCCGGTGCCCACCCGCCGGGCCTTGGAGATGGCCCAGCACAGCCAGAGGTGAGTAGCCCTGACCCTCCGGGGGATCCTCGGTGCCCAGGTGTGCGGGGAGCACAGCGCCCTAGTCCCTGCCCGACCTCAAATGCGTTGCGTGTTTGGGGTGAGTCGCTTCCCCTCTCTGGGCCCCATTTCCTCACCCGGAAGACTTTCGAAGCCCTCCCCCACTGATTTTTAAAAATCTCTCCTGGAAACAGATCCCGCAGCGTCAGTGGCGCCTCCACAGGCCTATCCTCCAGCCCTCTAAGCAGCCCAAGGGTGAGGCCGGCTCCTTTGAGAATGGGGGGCGTGTGCTTGGGGTGTGGCTCAGGCCTGGGGTGTGTGGCCAGGTTGCATGCAGCCCGGGTTCCATTGCCAGCACTGAAGAAGTCCCTTAGGCCACCTGTGGTGTATCCCGCTCAGCTGTGGTTGCATCCCGGGCGCAAACTTGGGCTAGAAGGGGACTGACTGCACTACAAGTTCCAGCATGCTTCGGGGCCGGCCCTCGCGAGCGTGCGCGGGCGTAGCGTGCGGGTCCTGCTGGGAGTTGTAGTCTACTCACCTTGCCTGCTCCTCCGCAGAGTCCGGTGTTTTCCTTCTCGCCCGAACCGGGGGCTGTAGATGAGGCCCGAGGCGGGGGCTCCCCGACGTCTAAAACGCAGACGCTACCTTCTCGAGGCCCCCGAGGAGGGGGCGCCGGGGAGCAGCCCCCGCCCCCCAGCGCCCGCTCCACACCCCTGCCCGGACCCCCAGGCTCCCCGCGCTCCTCTGGAGGGACCCCCTTGCACTCGCCCCTGCACACGCCCCGGGCCAGTCCCACCGGGACCCCGGGGACGACGCCGCCCTCCAGCCCCGGCGGTGGCGTCGGGGGAGGCGCCTGGAGGAGTCGGCTCAACTCCATCCGCAACAGCTTCCTGGGCTCCCCTCGCTTCCACCGGCGCAAGATGCAGGGTACGGAGGACCGGGCTCGGGGTGCAAGGGCTTCTGAGTGCTAACGGGAAAAGCACACCATTTCTGGATCCCGGGGATCCCTGCGGTGCCTTCAGGTAGGAGATAGGCTGGCTTCCCACATCTAAGAGAAAAGCGCAGAGTGGGTGCGGGCACAGCTGCAGGTGTCGGGAGGGAGGAAGTGTGCCTCGTGCTCCGGAGGAGGAGCCCACTCGAAGCCACGCCCCCGTTGATTGGGTCACCTCCCCATTGGTCCATAATGCCCCAGGGGCGTGGCCTAATCGGGCTGCCCTAAGGATGTGAGTAGTAGCTCACCCGGTCAGCTACCCGGGGAAGGAGATGACTCCTGGCCTGCAAGACGATGGACAGGTGTTGACCCCGTTCTCTTTCCTCTCCAACGCAGTCCCCACCGCGGAGGAGATGTCCAGTTTAACACCAGAGTCCTCTCCAGAGTGAGTGCATAGGAAGGGAAGAGGGGGCAAAGGGAAGTCACCCCCGCCTCCCGCTCCTGACCCACCGCTGTCCCTCCCTTCAGACTGGCCAAACGCTCCTGGTTTGGGAACTTCATCTCCCTGGACAAAGAAGAACAAATATTCCTCGTGCTCAAGGACAAACCGCTCAGCAGCATCAAAGCGGACATTGTCCACGCCTTCCTGTCGGTGAGGAGAGCTGCAAAGCTCACGCCTCCCCACTGTGGCCTGGCCGGGCTTCCTCCTGGCGTTCACAGGCAGCGTGGTTTTCTAGACCGTGTTGGGGCAGGGAGGCAAGAAAGGATTATTTTCCCTCGGGACTTGAGGGTGGGGAAATAGCATCCTCAGTGCGTTTCCCAGGTATAAATGAAGGGTGGGTGAGTTGCCATTTCCCTGTGTCTTGGTTACCCAATACCCAAAATGAAGGAAGGAAAAGTTTAACTCACAGTTTGTGGAGGTTTCAGTCCATAATCACCGGGCTCCAAGGCAGGGTGGCACGTGGCAACGCTTCAAGGCAGCAGCCAGCAAAAGCAGCCAGAGCAAATTATATTGTAAGCAGGCCACCCCCTGGCCCCCGAGCATGTGTAGTACTCACATCACCTCTGTGCCCTCCTCTTACACAGACTGAGGATATTTGCAAAGTAAGGATCCTGGCTCCTTACTGAATCTTTTTTTTTTTTTTTTTTTGTCTTTTTGAGACAGGGTGTCATTATGCAGTTCAGACTGGCCTTAAACTCACTTTGTATCCCAGGCTGGTCTGGAACTCGCAATGATCCTCCTGCCTCAGCCTCCCAAGTGCTGGGATTACAGATGTCAGCCACCACACCTGGCCTTCCCTGCTGAATTTTAGTTAAATTTCTCAACTTATCAAATTGACACAATGCATCAACTGTAACAATCCACCCCTTCTCAATTTGGCAAGCAGACATATTTCTTTAAATCAGTCCAGATAAGCAGGGTGTGGTGGCGCACTCCTGTAATCCCAGCACTCAGGAGGCTGAGGGAGGAGGATCACTTCGAGTTCAAGACCAGCCTGGGCTACAAAGTGAGCCTGAACTGCATAGTGAGACTCTGTCTCAAAAAGACAAAAAAAAATCCAGATACAAAGACATGCTTATTATCATTTCACAACTTAAACATTATAACACAGGTTTAACAATCCTTAAGAACCAGAATTAAGTCTATCACGTTATATTACATGAGAATCAACATTTTGCCCTTGTACCACCAGAGACTCAGTCACATCCCTTTATGCAAAAGGCATTTAGTCGATCTACAAGAGTTGCCAAAGTCCTAATAGTTTCAGCATTGCTGAGAAGTCCAAGTCTCAAGCCGCCTTCAAGATCTAAGGCAAACTCTTAGCTGCAAGCCCCTGTACAAATGGAAACAAAATCAAATACTTCCAACATGCAATGGCACAAGAT
Organism: Cuniculus paca; assembly: GCA_004365215.1. NCBI lineage: Eukaryota > Metazoa > Chordata > Mammalia > Rodentia > Cuniculidae > Cuniculus > Cuniculus paca. Next base: position 5,966 of record RJWT010041548.1, read on the forward strand.
AGACATTACCATGCCAAAAGTTACAAACAGGGTGATACAAAGAATCAAGACAAAAGAATGTCCAAAATCCAGCAGGGCAAATGTTAAGTCCCGTAGTTGCATGTCCAGCATCTGAAGCAATCTATGACAAATTGTAAGCTCCAAAGAACTTGTGTGGCTCCACCCCTATAGCACTTCTGGTGATTGTAACTCCCACAGCTTCTCTCTTAGGCCCACTTTGCTCTTTCCTTGCAGTTTTTCTTAGATAATCCATCTTCCTGGCTTTTCCAAACTTCTGGGGTTTCCATTGCACCTTTGGCTTCACACAGCTTTACGTACTGCCCTCTTAGGGGCACACTGCCTTCTGAAATTGAGGTGGAAGTCCTTTTAACTTGAGCACACTTACATTTTGTATACATCTAAAATCAGCACCATGTGGATGATGCTAACATCTGCTGCCAGCTGGAGCAGTAGCCAGGCTTTCCTCTCTCTCTTGGCTGTAGGGGTCAAGTACCTGGATCGCTGAGCACTCTGAATCCAATTCTGAGGGGCAAATTTTTTATGCCACCACCATTCTGGAACATGGTGCTCTGCAGCTTTCACCTCAAAGCAAAGTCTTTCACTTCTGCAGGTTTAAGGCTGCAAAGTTTGAGACTTGCTGCTTTTTGTGATGCCTTCAGGCCATCTTTTCTATTCTCCTGTTCCTTCTCAACAATAGAGATTTCCTCAGCTCTGTCTTTGCAGTCCACAGCTTTATTGGAGCTTCCTTTCTGGCCAAACTCAAAATGTTTTAAATCATCCTGCTGGGCTCTTTGTTCTTGATTTGCAACATAAATCTGGCTAAAAGCCCCCAACAATACCCATGCCACTGCCTCAACATTTGACTGCCTTGGTATTTCTTCTGCCAGATTAATTAGTCCACAGTCCTTTATCTTAGTCTCAGGCAAAGTCTCTAGACACAAGCAAAATGCAGATAAACTTTCTGCCAAGCCATAGCACACATTGTCTGGAGTCCAACAACCAATGCAGTCCTTCCTAGCAGAAACCTCCCAAGCCTGGTCTTTACTGGTTTCCTGGTCTTCTGTTCTCTGATCAGAATCTCCCCTACAGAACAGCTTAAAACGCTCCAGCTCTATTTTCTGTTGACATCTCCAGACCTTTCAAACTCTTCCCACAAGCCATTCCCAAAGGCTCTTGAACCACATGGTGAGGTATAATCACAGCAATGACCCCACTCCTTGTACCAAATTCTTTTACTTTTCTCATTGCTGGGACAAAATACCCAACACCCAAAATGAAGGAAGGAAAGGTTTATTTCACTGTTTGTGGAGGTTTCAGTCCATAATCAGCTGGCTCCAAGGCAAGGTGGCACGGCACTGGGGCAGCACTTCAAGACAGCAACCAGCAAAAGCAGCCAGAGCAAAAAGGAGGGAGAACAAGCCTCTTTTTCTCCCTTATGTTGTACCCAGGCCACCCCCCTCCAAAACACACATACACCCCCCACTCCAGGGCAGGTATAGCACTCATATCACCTCTGTGCCCCCCACTTGCACGGGTTGAGGATGTTTACAAAGTAAGGATCCTGGCTCCCTGCTGAATCTCTTAAGTTTCTAAACTCAGGTTGACACAATGTATCAACCGTAACACCCTGCCACCACCTCAGAGCCCGCAGAAGGGGCTGCTTTTCCCAGCAGGCTTAGGGACTGCCTGTAGCTGGCCCTGTGCTGCTTTGGTGTAGGGCTAAAGGGAGCTTAGGGCTGCTGGGACCTGTGACTGTAGTGACTGTAGATGGGACTAGAAGAGGGAGGGAGATAGGTGTGTCATGTGGTCCTGGAGCCTGGTGCTGTGAGGTAGCCATCAGAGTCTTCTTGAAGTTGGGGTCACTTTTTCAACCACTCCTTTGATACCTTGTCTTTGTTGCAGGGCAGAAGAAACAACAAGTCCCAGCATGCACCAAGGTCTCCCAAGGCCTTTTCTCTCATGCTTTCCCACAGTGGCTGATGGGATTTAGAGTTCTCTGGGCAGAACTAGTTGTAGCGCAGTCATCTGTTCCAGCCCGGAGTCCCTCACTGAATCCTGTGTCCCCACCTTTCAGATCCCCAGCCTGAGTCACAGTGTGCTGTCACAGACCAGCTTCAGGGCCGAATACAAAGCCAGTGGTGGCCCCTCCGTCTTCCAGAAGCCTGTCCGCTTCCAGGTGGACATCAGCTCCTCTGAGGGCCCTGAACCCTCCCCGCGCCGGGACGGTAGCAGTGGAGGCGGCATCTACTCTGTCACCTTTACTCTCATCTCTGGTGAGTCTGCGGACTAGACTGCTCCCCAGCCCAGTGACTGGGATGTCGGAGGCCCCCAGGAGGGCAGCCAGGCTGGGGAGATGGTATTCAGCCAGTGCCAGCTCTGCCAGTCCCCTCCTCACACAGAACGCCCACATCCAGTGCTTCCCCAGTCTTCTGCGGGTATTTACTACATAAACACCATTATTCCAAGCAGCCTCTGAGATGTGGATAACCACCCACTTTACACACACACAAACACAAACACAAACAAAAGCATAACTGAGTCTTGGAGAGGCAGACAGACTTGACCACAGTTACACAGTAAACCATGGCAAAATTAGGATCAACCTAGGCCTCTTGCCCGCACAGAGGACAGCGGAGCTTCTCCTGCTGCTTTCACTTTCCCTTAGGTCAGAAGGGCAAAGGCAAGCACATGTTGTCCTCAAATATCAGTCCCCTGCTCAGAACAGACATCACCAATCAATTGCAGTACTTCTTCCTGCTGAGCTTCGTGCTGCCTCAGCAACTTTAACATCAGACAGCCACAGCCAATCGATAGTTGGCACAAGAGATGAAAACCACAGGAATAGCTTGCTTCCAGTTCTACTTCCTGAGTCCTGCTGGTGGGCCTTTGAATAACAAGGGACGCCTCTGTTTTTGCCCTGTGTCACTGATCTTTACTATGTCACCAGCAGGTGATGAGCTTGTTCTGAGGGTTTCTAAATCAGGCTGCAGTGAAACAGTGGGGTGTTCCTTCACTCAAACAAATGAGGGCTCTTTTTATTCTCCCCCTTAAAGACCAATATGAAGACTCTTCTTTCTCTTTTTGTAGGGGCAGTACAGGGGACTGAGCCCAGGGCCTTTGCACTGAGTGACATCCCCACCCTTTTTTTCTTTTGTTTTTTGAAGCAGGATCTCACTAAGTCGCCCCAGAGGGTTTGCACTTGTGCCTCTGCTGCCTTGGCCCCAGAGCAGACCTTTCTCCATCTCGAGATTTTGTTTTCTCACTTTTTTTCTTGTAGCTCTCTGGCTCTTCACAGCCTCAACTAGAAAGGAAAAGCAACGGCTTCTATGTAAATAGAAACCAGTACCTGTGGTTAGTTTAAGTTGAAGGTGTCTGAGTTCAGGGTGTTTCTTTTTCTAATATTCAGTTTGTGTGCGTGTGTGTGGTGCTGGGGATGGAACGCAGAGCCTGCTGCATACAAGGCAAGAACTCTACCACTGAGCCACATCCCCAGCCCATTAATTTTTTTTTTTAGACAGGGTCTCACTGTAGTTCTGGCCAACCTTGAACTCACTTAGGTAGCCTGGGCTGGCCTCAAATTCCCAGCAATCCTCCTGCCCAAGCCTCCTGAGTGTAGGGATTACAGGCGTGGGCCACCACGTCCAGCTAGGGTGTTTCTTAAATAGCAACAGGGAGATCCATTTGTAAACCATGGATTGATGCCAGTTCCACAAGTACCAGGGAAACTGAGCCCCAGAGGAGGAGACTCATTCACTTGCAGGAGCTGGGCTCTGCAGGCGGAGGATCATCCCTACCTCCAACCATCCATCAGCATGTTTCTCGCCTGTTGTCCCCCAGGCCCCAGCCGTCGGTTCAAGCGTGTGGTGGAGACGATCCAGGCACAGCTGCTGAGCACACACGACCAGCCATCCGTGCAGGCCCTGGCAGGTGGGTGGGGCTGCGGGCATTGTCCAGGCCCTGCAAGGGGCTCCCTGTGGATCTGCTGACCGGACTCCAGAGATCTCTGTGAGGACTGCGGCCCCCGCATTGGGGCAGTGGGACATCCTGCTACAGAGGTTCCAGGCCTGGGCTCTGGAGCAGGGTGACCAGCGTCCCTGTCCACCTGGATTCAAGACATTTAGTCTAAAACAGACAAACCGGTCACCCTCTTTGCAGGATGTAGATGTCCCGGGCACCCAAGCACTGGGGCTCCAACTGGACCTGTTGCTAAGGCCTAATGTCCCTAGCAACCAAGGGGCAAAGCAGAGGCCAGACCATGGCCACGTTTGTTGCCAAAGTGTCTCAGTCCACTCTGGCTGCAGTAAGAAAGGACCGTAAGCCGGGTGGCTTACAAACAACAGAAATGTATCACCCACTGTGCAGGCTGAAGTCCAAGGTCGAAGAGGCCCCCGGATGTTGATGGTTCAGAGTAGGCACCTTCTTGCTGGTCCCTGACGGGAACGTAGGCGGCGAGCTTGTTCACGTCTTTTTTATATACGTATACTAGGAATTGAGCCCAAGGCCTTCACTCTGAGCTCCCTCCCCAGCCCTTGTTTTATTTATTTTTGGATTTTTTGTTTTTTATTTTTTGGTGCTAAGGACTGAACCCAGGCCTTCCAGCTTGCTAGACAAGCATTCTACCACTGAGCTAAATCCCCAGCCCTTGTTTTATTTTTATTTGGAGACAGTTTCTAAATTGTCTAGGCTGGGTTTGAACCTGCAATCCTCCTGCCCCAGCGTCCCAGAACACTGAGATTACAATGGAGTGCCACCACACCAGTCTGGCGGTCTCTTTCGCAAGGGCACCAATTCCGCTTACAAGGGCTCCACTCTTGTGAGTAATCACCTGCCACAGGTCCTCTTTCCTCACGTCACAACCTTGGGGGCTGGAGGTTAAGCGTGTGGATTTGGGGGCACAGTATTTGGCCCATAGCACAGCCTGACACATGGCAGCTTCTCCTGGAACAGGCCCAGTACATGAGTGCGGGTGTGAGGGGCATGGATCCCATGGCGTCTACCGTCTGCCCTGGGGTTTCTCCAGGGCCACCCAGAGGCCATCTCCCTCTCCATGAAAGGGCGAGTGCAGAGGGACCCAGCAGAGGAGCTAGAGCCACAGCAGCCTTTTCGTTGAAGACTGCCACCCCAGCAGGGCACGCTGCTGCACACCTGTAGTCCTCCACTCACGCAGGAAGCTGAGGCAGGAGGATTGCTGAGTCTGAGGGCAGCCTGGGCTATGTGGGGAGACCCTGTGTCAAAAAAAAAAACAACAAAAAACGAAGAATGCCATCCCAGGATTGCCCTTGGGTTATCCCTGTAGCCACCATAAACAAATGGCCACAAATTTGGTGATTGGTGGCTGGAACACAGATTTGTCATCCTTGGGTCCTAGAAATCAGAAGGCCCGTGTGGGTCTCATCGGCCAGCCTGGTGGTGTCCTGAGCCAGGGCACAGGCTGTTCTGCTTCTGCAGCAGCTGCAGACCACACGGATTCCTCTGCCTGTGGCCTCTTCCATCCCCGAGCTCCAGATGCTGATTGCTCCCTAACCTTGACCTTTATCCGGGAAAGATTCTTTCCTGCTCTTCCCCTGTCCTCGAGGTTAAGCGCAAGGTCTGTGCACTGAGCTACGTTCCCTCCCCTTTCTTTAAAAAATTGAAGGTATTGGTAAGTTGCGCAGGCTGTGCTCCGACTTGGCCTCCTCCTGCATCAGCCTCCCCAAGTGCTGGGATTACAGGTGGGCACCACCATGCCTGGCTGGGAAAGTTCTTCTGAGGTCTTGTAAGCCTAAATTGGACATACCTAGATAATCCACAATAGGGGCCGAGGATATAGCTCAGCAACACAGTGCCTACCTGATAATCCACAATAGCTTTCCTGGCTAAAGTCCTTAACCCTAATCACCACGCAAGCAGTCTTCATTCCCACAAGGTGATGTATTCACAGGTCCCTGGCATGAAGAGTGAGCTTAGGGTGAGTGACAGGAAAAAGCAAGATAAAGCCGGTCATGGTGACTCATGCCTGCAATCCCAGCACTTGGGAGGCTGAGGCAGGAGGATCTCCTCAAGTTTGAGGCCAGGCTATGAGATCCTGTCTCAAAAAAAAAGTGCAAGATAAAAGGTAAAAAAGTACAGTGTAGAGGATGCAGGGCAGGCTGTGGTGAGGAATGCCAGGATAGCTTGCTAGTTGTCTTAACTGATGATGGCAGAAGGGTATGGTAGCATTTTAAGAGCAGCGGTCAAGCCGGGCATGGTGACTCACGCCTGTCATCCCAGCACTCAGGAGGCTGAGACAGGCAGATCGTTGGGAGTTCGAGACCAGCCCGGGCTACAAAGTGAACTCAAGGCCAGCCTGAACGGTG
>RJWT010041549.1:0-12301 GCA_004365215.1 Cuniculus paca
AATTAGCATAAGAAAAGAAAAAGGGCTCCAATTATTGTTGGGATTTGAGTAGCAAAAGTTTAGAGATACTTTGATTCAGTTCTTAACAGTTGAAACAGAATACATGATAAACTTGCTGACCAGGGATAATTGATGTCTAAATACAAAACAGAAAGGAAAGAATCAATTAGTTATACTCCTGGTAGAGGAATGAAGCTTTGAAAGAAATACAAAATGTCTAATATAACTAAAGAGTAAAATAAAATTACAAAATAGTGTCTTACAACTATCAGGAATAAAAGTAATGTATGTAAAATTATAGCAGAGGACAAAGCCAATATATCAGAGAGAAATGATCAGTGTATATAAACATGAATCCTTGGCATCATCAGTGCTTTCTGAGTAACTTAGAATAAAGCAAAATCTCAAAGAATAGAAGAATAAGCAAATTAAAGCAATGTATTGTATTCTACTTTAAGGTTTAATAAAAATTTCATGAACTATCTTGTTATTCATTTTTGGTTTGGTGGCTGGTTTCCAAATCTTTAAGTAAATATTTAGGTGTAAAACTTGCAACTAAATACATTGGAATGGGTGTGCTATGAGTATCTCTCCCTTAGTAGTTTCTGTTATGAGAATTTTAGTTCACTGTTAATATACTACTATATATCTTTGAGAAAATATTTTAAATCTTTTCTAAAATATTTGGATGGTTGTTTAATCCTACACAAAATAGAAATGAGAGTATTTAATGTCGTCTGAGGATGACAATATTTGGTAAATTTATTATTTCATAACAGGTGTATAATTTTAAATTGAAAAGTCTATTAAGATGTGAGTATTTCATACTTTTTCATATCAATCATTTTACAGATAATACTAAAAAATTTAAAAATGCCACTATGAAGAGAAATTTGAGTATTCATATCATTTAAAGTTTTTTTTTTTTTTTTTTTGCGGCACCGGGGATTGAACTCACGACCTTGTGCTTGCCAGGCAGGCACTTAAACTGCTGAGTTAAATCCCCGGCCCTCATTTAAAGTTTTTTGATAGATTGTTTGGTTAATGGACCTACACACTTACGGTTAACAGTAAAGTATATAGTTTTTACCAAAATCTTAGTTCTTTGGTAAAATTAGGTTTTATTTATTAATAAAGTGATAACACATTTTTTTATTTTCTTCAAGTAAATTATTAATCTGCATGTTCTTTGAATTTAAACAAAATTCACATTTTATTTAGATTGAAAAAACTAGATAAAATTTTCTTCACCAAAATTAGCAGCCATATTTTCTGTATTATTTCAAGATAAATCACAAAACACTCATTTTGTAGATTTTACACATTTTGTTTATGAATTAAGATGAGGCATTAGAGTCATGGAAAAAGACAAAAGAAAATCAACAAATTTCTTCCCTTTATGGATGGCCCTGATTCCATCTTGACCATAAAACAGCAATGTTCAACATTTACCTGCTAAGAAGCTTATGAACATGTGGGCACAACAAAGGAATAGAAAAAGCAATAACCAAATGCAGAATAACAGTGGCAAGCTCTTCCACCCAAACTTCCTTTGAACTTCCTCTTCTTTTAAGGTCATTTGATAAAGCAAAATCTACACAGAAATCTGGTGAGTTCACCAATTTCTATGTAGTAATTCCCTTAATTGTCCATTATAGATTTTTAATAACACATTTAAAACTACTAATAACCACAAGTCAATGATGGGTTTCACTAAAACATTTTATGAGATGCATTCCTTTCTTTCACACCTCCTCAAAATTAATTTCTTCAAAAATTGACACTTCAATAGCTGACTAACAGAATTCTACAGGTTCTCCATTTTTTTTAAATGTAATGTAAATTCTAGTCAAATCTTGACATTTATTAGTAGTCTATTCATATTCTGTAGCAAAAAATAGACTGAAAACTTAATTTATATTTTCTCAAATGTAATAGTGCTTTAGTATGTATGCTCAACCTCAAAGGTATCAATACAAACATATTATCCTCATAAGTTTTGAACTTTTTCATTGTAATAAAACTGGAAGTCTTTGCCTTAGAAGGTGAAGTGTTTTAAGAAGGGACAGTTTTTTCCAGCTTGCTATTGCATAGCTCAAAACACTGAATATGATCAATTTTACATTGTATCATTAGATTATATTCTTTCCTGAGATTTATCAATTAAATTAACAATTTAACAGACAGAAAATTAAGTATGGTCAAGAATGGCACTAGATACTGAGAATACTGTTGCAGCTTGTAAACAACCTGGTTCTATAAAAATTTTAATGCTAAAATATTTGATTTTTGATATTTTATAATGATGCTTATACCTAGAACTATCACAAAAGAACTAAAAGGATAAAAGCAGGCTGCATGTGGGAGGAGGAGGGACCTGATGGGTTTGATTGCTGCAGGCCTAAGGGAGGTCCTCAGCATTCCACTTCTACATGTTCATAACCCTCACTGCCAAATATTCCTACTCTCTTATGGAATACTTTAATGTTTAACTTCTTATTTACTATTTTATTGCAAAATATATATAGAAAGATAAACTTCTTTAATTTCTATTCTCCATATTCTCACTACCCCTGAAAATATTTGTGGTTTTGTATATTACTTTTACTTTATCATCTTCAAAATACAAAATTAAATATAGAAAAAGAAATACATGAAACACAAATATAAGTTTGCAACAGAATATCAGCTGAAATATCTATTTCACAATCCCAAAACTTTATTTGCCAGTATTTCTATTTAACATGTGTTCCTTTTAAATATTGCATTCTTACTTAGTTTAATGGCATCATATCCAACTAAAATTAGTGTCTATCAGATTTTCACAATTTTAAAAATAGTTTTTGTCATCCTTGTATATTATTATATTCTTCAGTATTACCGTTTTGGAGTTTTTAGGTTTTATTTTATTTGTGTGATCATTCTGGAACTTTCTTATTTAATCAGTATTTTACATTTAAAATTAACCCATGTTGTGGGCTGAGTGATGTACAACATATTATCAAATATTTAATAATTTTTTATTAGTGTGATGAACATTAGGCATATTTTCTGTTTTTTCTGTCCGTTCTACATTTAACAATGAAGTCCTGGACATTCTTGTATATGTCTTCTATTAAGTAAGAAGAATTTTGTTGAGTTATATATCAAGAACAAATAATATTAGTACTTTCCATTTTACTTGATTGTCCCCTGTAATCCAGAGTGATTTTACCAATTACCTGCATATCAACAGTCTATGAAGAAAAATAAACATTGTCCTCCAGGTGAACACAGGAGCAGGACTACTGGGATTAGTTTAGTTTGAACTGAAGTGTACAATTGGGTGTTATTAGAAAAGTATCCAAACCTTGAGGGTATAGCTTGATGAATTCTCATAGACTGAACCAATGTTTGTAAACAACAACTTCATAGGTGCTTGAGTACTATTACTAGCATCTACAGGGTTCTTCAGCTGCCATTTTCCAGGAGTACTCTTCTACCTTTATGAATAATTGTTAACTTTACTCCTCATCCTATAAGTAACTTTTCCTTATTTATAAATTTGTAATGCTAGAATTATAGAAGATGAACTCATTTGTGCCAAACTTTCATTTTAAATTAATATGATTATGTACAATAATAATCTATTCATTCTCATAAAAACAGTATACAACAGTATATGCCATTTATACAATGTAGTTTATTCCTGTTTCTTGTGACTCATTAGCACTCAGGTTTCAATTTGAAATTATTTCTACTAATTCCATTATAAATTTTCTCCCCCATTTAGAAAAACTGTTTAGTATGTGTTTACAGCACATAATGATAATATTCAATGTGGGAAGCTGGTACATGTATATGACACATCTTAATTCTTTTCACCTCCCTTCCCCATGTTTTGATCTCCTTTCCACTTGCAAAAAAGATTTATTGCTCTGTTTCTTATTATCTCTTATTGTGCTGTTTAATTTATTTATACTTTGGGTTTGTCTTATAAGAAAAATCATGTAATATTTAAGCTTGTGTATCAATATATTTCACAACATTATGTTCTTAAGGTGCATCCATTTTCCTACAAATGACTTAAATTTATTCTACTGCGGAGCACAGCATTACTCTATTGTGTATAATTACCACATTTACCTGGGCATGGTGGTAAACATCTATAATTCCAGCACTCAAGAGGCTGAAGCAGGAGGATCTGTTCAATTTCAAGGCAGCATCAGCTACACAGTGAATTCAAGGCCAGCCTGAACTGCATAGTGAGACTGTTTAAAAAAATCAAAAAATAAAGCAAATACCACATTTGCAGGGCTAGGGATTTAGCTCAGTGGTGTAAGTGCCTGCCTGGCAAGCATGAGGTTGTGAGTTCGATCCCCAGTACTAAAATAAATAAATAAATAAAAAATAAAAAGGAGAGTTTGATTGGACTAATTAGAGGAAGGATTGAAGATTTAAAAAACAAATACCATCTGCTTTATTCTGTTTTGTTTTATTCTCTTTAAAATAAAAAAATACCACATTTGCTTTATTCGTTCATAAGTTTATAGTCATACTGTTTAGGCTGCTTCCAAGATTCATATATTATGAATTGAGTACCTGTAAACATGAGTACTAATGTATTACTGTAATCTCACATTGCTTTCTTTGGGGGGGCAGGTAAGGTCTCACTATGTAGTCTAGGCTGGCACTCAACTCACTATGTAGCCTAGACAGGCCTCAAATTCACAGCAGTCCTCTTGCCTCAGCCTCCTGAGTGCTGGGATTACAAGCGTGCACCACCATGCTTAACCCAACATGGTTTTTCTTGATGATGCTACTTGCATTTCTGGAACAGATTTTCAGATTTCAATATATAAACCTTTGTACATGCTACTAACCATTTTCCCCAACCAGTTGTACCAATCAGCAGTCATACTAATGGGAGTTGCATTTGCACCACATCATCCTTTCCACCACTTAGGGATATTAATTCTGGTTTATTTTATTTTATTTTATTTTATTTTATTTTAGTGGCATCATTTTAACCAATCTAGTGATTATATTATAAGCATATTTAGTGCTATTTTACAATTTATTATTAGCTATGGGGGTGGATCTCCTCCAATGATAACAGCCAAGTTCATATTAGGAAGCCGGCATGGCAAGCTTCTCCAGGACAACAAATGGCAACAACAAAACCACTTCTTCCTCTCCAACTCTCCTTTTTATGTTAACAATCCTCAGGTGGGCCCTCCACACCCAGCACCACACTGATTTAGTACAGCTAGATGTTACAAGTTGACCACCAATTGTCAATCTGCCACAATTCACCCCTGGTCAATTTGATAATCATGCACATTTCTTTAAACCTAGTCTCTAGTGGCAGATTTGTGAAAAGTTAACATGTCATGGTCTATGTAGATTTATATTAATGTAACAATTGCATGCATATGATTCTTATTGCATTCATTCCCACACCAAAAGCAAAATATTCAAAGGCTGATCAAAATTCAAGGTTAAAACCACAATACTTTGACTAATTCACCTGATTATAAACATATCTAAAAACAACATTGAAATCATTAAAATAACCATTACAATTACAGTACTTGCTTCCCATTAACTTTTAACAGGACATGGCAAGACTCCGAACAGGGATTTCCTGCATTTGAAATACATACTTCCCTTCAAGTGAAAGACTTCAGTTCATTTTTCCATTGTCCTGTTCTTCTCAACAACCACGTTCTCCTCTGTTTCATCCTTGCAATCCACAGTTCCACTACGGTTTTCTCTTGGGTCAAATGTTTCAAATCACACTACTAGCTCTTCACTCTTAATTTCCAACAAGGATCTGACCAAAAGCTCTCAACAATAATCATGCTACCATCCTAATAGTAGACTGCACTGAGATTCTTCTGCCATCCAGGTAATATCTCTAAACACAAGCAAAATGCAGACCAATTTCCTGCCAAAACACAATATACTACCTGGGATCCAGCAGCCAATACAGTCCTTCTCAACTGAAGCCTCCTGAGCTTCATCCTAACCAGCAGCATTTCCATCAGTACTCTGATTTTCCAGGCTCTGACTAGAATTTCCAGTATAGTTTAAGGAATACAGGGGCTGCCTTTTTGGTCAGTTTCTCAAAATCTTTCCAAATTAATTCCTAAGGCTCTTAAGCCACGTGGTCAGGCAACATTACAGCCATGACCCCAGTCTCCTGGTACCAATTTTGTTGTAATCCAGGTTTTCAAAGAAAACAATTTAATACAGGACACATAATTTATAAAATTGTTTTATAATAGTCACCTAAAGAGTCAAACAAAAAGTTTAGGAAATCTGTCCACACACTAAAGACCCCAAAAAATTTAGCTGAGTGCCCGGATCCCACACCAAAGTCTTGCATGAGTCTGGTGGAAGACCTAGAGCCTGTGACAATGTGTCCTACAAGTCTGTTTCATGGATCTGTGCTGGGAAGGCCCAAAGGTCAGTGGTGGAAGCCAGAAAGTCTGTGCCAGCAAGATGAGAGATCTATGCCAGTAGACCAAGGGATCTGCACACAAGCCAAGTGATGCTCAAATTGAAGACCAGAGCTCCCCCCAAAAGTACCACAGCTATCCTCAGAGACAATGATGTCCTGAGTTTTTCCAATCATGAGAACAACCAAGTTCATATCAGGAAGCGAGCATGACAAGCTCCTTCAGGAGAACCAATAGCAACAGGAGAACCAACAACACTTCTTCCTCCCCGGTTCTCCTTTTTATTCATGGCAACAATCCTTAGGTGAAACCTTCCACACCCAGCACCACACTGATTTAGTTCAGCTGGGTGTTACAAGTTGACTACCAGTTTTCAATCCACCACACGAGGTTAAACTCTGATGAATGGAAGGACAAATATTCCACAGAGTAAAATTAGCACATGCAAAATGACCCAAAAGAAGAAAGAATACGAAATTAAAAGGCATTCAATATTATCCAAATGTATTATTGGAGGTGGTGTAGTACTCAGAAATATATATATATATATATTTGCATTAAAGGAATATAAAGATCCAAAAAATGACAGGGATGTATAAATATGAGTACAATGAGTTTTCAAGATTATTCTAGCATCAAAGATATGAATAGATTAAAGAAGAAGCATCAGTTGGAAAACTGTGAGATTTTTCTGGTTAAGTAATGAAATGGCACACACTATCAGATTTGACTGAGCTCACAATCTTCTAAAATGAGTTACAGCAAAGGCTTAAATAAAGGAGACAATGTAATATGATTTTGTGGGAAGTCCAGGAAGGTCAGCACTCTCTAGCAGCTAAGACAAAATATTTCTGGATGATACATATTTATTGGTTATTCAAACAAAGGAAAGCGATAACTGAGGTAAAGTTGGGCAATTGAGTAGGACCTTGGGAAGTTTAGATCAAAGACTTCTCCAAGCAGTAAATTTTACCAATAAAGAGAACTGTCCTATCTCTAAGGTGGACAGTTACAGTAGGAGCCAAATGCTGCAGCTGCAGTTTTATGTTAAGAAATGGAGTGAGAGTCAGGTGTCCTCAGTTGTGGCTTTATCTTGCCCTCCAAGGTATCACAGAGTCATAGACCAATCCAGGCCTCTGCTTTGGCCATTGGCATGGAGAGTTGCACTTACTGCATACTAGTTGTTGCTCTTCGAGCAAGTGGCCTAGGCCTGGGACAGACTCGTGAGTAAATATAGAAAGCCAAGCGATTAGTTTTAAATCCTGCTTAAAGCCACTTCGTAGTGGTCTCCATCAATACACTAGTCCAGTGGATTCACAACTAAGTACTGAGGTTCTAGCAATAGAGAAAAGTCAGACAGAAACAAATTAGTTAACCATTTGATACGAAGTATGAGGGATAGAATTCATGACTGATGACTTTATTTTTAACATTGATAGCTGTATGTATGGTGTGTTCATCGAACTTGTCACACTGGAAAAAGAGGCTTGACAAAAAGATAGAATTTTAAAATTTATTTTTTTGTACCAGTGCATGACATATTTTGGTTCCTTCTTTTTCCTAATGCCCTCCCTCCCTTCAGCCCATCTTTCCATCCCTATTCACATACATATTACAAAATCTATTTAAAAATACACAGAGTTTTTAAAAAACTAAATTAAAAAATGAAAAGTAGTTAGAAAAAGGAGGTACATTTTGGTATTTCCTACATCTTAGCATTGTGAGCACATCTTTATAAATTTAATCGAGGAACTGAGTGAGAACCAAAAGTGGGTATCCAAGATATTTTTTCTGGGAGAAGAAAGGTTTTATGCTATTTTTTAGTGATTATCATTTCTTCACATAGATTCATATCATAATTATGATACCATAAACTTCTTGTCATTTACCTTTGTAGCTCACCTCTACTAAAGAATAAATATTTTTTATGAATTAGTAATATTTTCTTTAATCACATTTAAAACATCTTTGAGCAAGTTAAAAAAGATTCTCTGTCCATTTGCTTTTATATTTTCATGGTTGGAATCACTTAGTATGGAATTAAAGATTTTACGTTCTATTTAGTAAATTAGGAACTTTGTTCTGAAGGTTAAGTATTACGTGTAACAAATTGAACAGAGCATGATAGAAGAGACTGAGAGTGTAATGGATGAAGTTTGGCAGCAATTAAAGTGGCTAATGTGTACCCCATTTGAAAGGTAGCACCTGAAGGAAAACTTGACTGAAGTACAGCTTTTATTCATTCCAGCTAAAAACTATGAACAAAAACATGCTTAAGTAGCAAGGAGGTTTGTGTCAATAGAATTGAGGAAAAGGAAGAGATGAATGATATGATTGTTCCTAGAACACCTCATGTTTTAAAAGCATTTTTTAAAATCTTATCATCAATAATTCAGTGTGATGATGATGATTTGAATTTCTGTCATGAGACCTGGACTTTCTTTTAATTTTTTCTTTGTTGTACTGAATTGGCATTACTTATCCATTTTAAAAATTTTATAAATGTAAACATTTCATCTTAGAATACTTAAATTTTGCATTCTGTCCATTGCCATAAATACAGTATATAAAGGTAATATATTACAAACAAGTTAAATGCGAATTTATAAATCTGTGTGCTAGGTTACGATTTCAATAGTAGTGGTGGATCTATTACAATATCACTTTAGCTTACCCTGCTCATATTAAAAGTCTAAAGCACTGAGATTTAGGAATTCGGAAGTATTTTTGAAGATAATTCTGAGTCTTGTGCAGATGGTGTGAGTCCCTTAGAAGTGATAATGAGCAGGAAGTGATAGTGGTGTTTCAAACATGAGCACACAAAACAACCTATAAATAGATGGCATGTAATTTTTAATGTTTTTCCCTCAGCACCTCAGGACATACTTTAAACTACTGTCTGATTAATAAACTAAAAAAGATGAGAGATTGCTTGGTATGGTTGATACATCATGTCAACTTGAGCAGTTTAGAAGTTTAACTGAGACTCAGCAGGGAGCCAGGGTTCTTACTTTGTGAACATCCTCATCCTGTGCAAAGAAGGGCAAGGACATTTTGTGAGTGCTACACCCACCCTGAAGGGTTGCGGGCGGTGGCCTGTGTACAATTTGAGGGTAGAGAAGAGGCTTGTCTTTTGCTCTCTTTTGCTCTGGCTGCTTTTGCTCTGGCTGCTGCCTTGAAGTGTTGCCCCTGTGCCACGCTACCCTGCCTTGGAGCCAGCTGATTATGGACTGAAATCTCCAAAAACTGTAAGTTAAATAAACCTTTCCTTGCTTCATTTTGGGTGTCAGGTGTTTCTCTCAGCAACGAAAAAAGTAATCAAGACATTGCTGAAGTAATTTATCAAGATAAAAAGAAGTAATTTTTGAGTATTTTGAATTTCAACATTTGTAAAATGTTTGAGAGTATTTCTCTTGGGTCATAGGCATCAACTCATGAAAGTCCTCCAGAAAAGTAGTACTTTTGGATTTGCCCAAGCATGGTAAACTGATTTTCCAAATGAAAAGAACCCTTAGAACTAAAAATAAATGACATAGAGCTCTCTCTACAGGAAACTGAAGTTGTGAAATACTCAGTGCTAGAAAACTTTTCTCAAGATAATACATCAGATATAGTCATCTGCTAAATTTAAGATTGCTTGAAAACATTATTTTTGAAAAAATCTTTTCAGTTTCCTCCCTTTTCAGTTTCCAGCCAGATTTATATTGTGAATCAAGAGGAAAGAGCCCAGCATGGTGATTTAAAACATTGTGAGTTTGGTCAGAAAGGAAGCTCCAGTAAAGTTGTAGACTGTAAAGATAGAGCTGAGACCTCGATTGCTGAGAAGAAAAAAAGAAATAGAAAAGATGGCTAGAAGACAGGACAAAAAGCAGCAAGTTTTGGCACTGTGCAGCTTCCAAACTGCAAAAATGAAAGACTGCTTTGAGGAGAAAGCCTCAGAGCACCATGTTCCAGAATTGTGCAGATGCCCCAAGAGTTTCCCGAATGGCTGTGGCATAAAGAATCTGTTCCTCACAATCAGGTTCAGAGTGCCCAGTGATCCAGGCACCCAACCCCTACAGTGAAGAGAGAGGAAAACCTGGTTACTGCTCCAGCTAGCAACAGACCTCAGCATCATCCACAGGGTGCTGATTTTAGGTGTGTACAGAATACACAAGCTCTGAGGTGAAGAAGGCTTCTACCCTGATTTCAGAGGGACTGGGAGGCCAGGCAGTGTGCTCCTGTGAGGGCAATGTGTGAAGCTGTGAGTGTGAAGCCAAAGGTGCAGTGAAGACCCCAGAAGTTTGGAAAAGTCGGGAGCATGGATCATCTAAGGAAAGCTGTAAAGACTGAGCAGAGCAAGCCCAAGGGAGAAGTGGTGGGAGCTAAAGCCACCAGAAATGCCATATGGGTGGAACCACACAAACCCTTTGGAGCTCATGATTTTGCCACAGAGTCCTTCAGATGTTGGACAAGCAACTATAGGATTTAACATTTAACTACAGAATTTTGGACTTGTTTTGGTCCCAATGCTTTGTTCCCTCCTGTTTGTAACTTTTGGAATGAAAATGTTTATCTTGTGCCATTTCATGTTGGAAGTGTTTAACTTGGTTTTCATTTGTAAAGGGGTATGCAGCTAAGAGTTTGCCTTCCATGTTGGGGGAGACTTGGGACTTAAACTTTTCAATAATCCTGAAACTGTTTGGATTTTGGCAATTCTTGGAGATCGATTAAATGTCTTTTGCATAAAGGGATGTGCATAAGTTGTTGGGGGGCAAGGAAAAAATGTTATGCTTCTGATGCAATATAATATTGATAGAATTAATGCTTGTTCTTAAGGATTGTTAAACTGCGTTGTAATGTTCAAATTGCAAAAAGAATAAGCATGCTTTTGTATTTGGAGACTGATTTAAAGACATATGTCTGGTTGCCAAGTTGACAAGGAGTGGATTGTTATGGTTGATACATTTTGTCAACCTGAGCAGTTTAGAAGTTTAACTGAGAAACTCAGCAGGGAGCCAGGGTTCTTACTTTGTAAATAGCCTCATCCTGTGCAAAGGAGGGCAAGGACATTTTGTGAGTGCTACACCCACCCTGTAGAGGGTGGGTGGCCTGTGTAAGGGAGGAGAAGAGGTTTGTTTTCCCCTTGTGCTGTGGCTGCTGCCTTGAAGTGTTGCCCCAGTGCCATGCCACCCTGCCTTGGAATCAGCTGATTATGGACTGAAATCTCCAGAAACTGTAAGCTAAATAAACCTTTCCTTGCTTCACTTTGGGTGTCAGATGTTTTGTCCCAGCAACAAGAGAAAAATAACCAAGACATGGTCCAAGATAGAAATGGTCTAATATAATCAACCTGTCATTAGGTCACAGTCAGACCATCTGGCAAATATGACATATCAGCGATTCAGTTTTGGTCTCTGCTGCTGGCAGATTGGGCATTGAGCAAAGGCTGTAGCCATGTTAGTCTTGGAAATTTGAAGTCCATGTTGTAGAGCTTGTATGCATCTTCCTTCCCTGCCACCATGACCTCTTCATTTATGAGTCCATTTAGCAATGATCTGTAGCAGAGGAAAAATTTGAATGTTACCTATAGAATGAGTAATTCAATTCACTTAATATCTAAACTCATCTTCTTTGAGATTGTCTTTTGCTGAGCATTTACAAGGAATACAAATATCTTCACTTCTTTCATCCATATGAGAGGGCTATATGTACACCTGTTTCCCAAATATCTCAACCACTAATTTTCCAATTATATTCTAAGTCCCTGCCCATCCAGACACCATTTTCTACAGCTCCTAAATGAGCACATACAAAGAAACAAATCTTGACTTTTTTCTTTCATTCAAAATGTGCAAGTAGTTATGCTGCCTGAATTG
>RJWT010041550.1:0-12297 GCA_004365215.1 Cuniculus paca
TGGAGGGAGCGGCAAAGGAAAAAAGGAGATGGACTCTATGGGGACAAAGCAGAAGGAATCACCAAACAGTGGCTGTCAAGCTTCTATCCTGAGTGACCAGGTGGCTTGTATTGAAATGGAAAAGATACAGCAGGAGCCAGGGAAGGTTCTGAACATAATGTTTGAGATGTCTGAGAGCTGTCAAGAGTAGAAATTCCAAGGAAACGACTAGATATGCAGAACCCTCATGGGTCTGGATTGGAGAATAACTCCATTCAAACTCTAGTTTTCTTTGTTCAATATTTTTCCAGGTCCTGTTTTGGGTAACTCTCCTTTCAAAAGATACTAACGGATACGGCGGGGTAGGTTTTCCCATCATTGATTCTACTTCTGTTACCTGGTATAACCTACTGTCTGCTCCTGGTCCTCTTGTGCGTGGTCACAAACACTTTTCTCATGCTTTCCCCGCTAGGCACCGTTTGAAGTGTTTACCACGTGTTAACCCGCTCGATTCTCATACCAGCCCTATGAGACACGTAGCACAATAGCCTCGCTCTGTTACACAGGAAACTGAGGCAAAGAGAGGTGAAGCAACTTGCCCGAGGTCACACAGGTCAGCAGTGCATTCACCAGAATTTGAATGGAGGCAGTCTGGGTCTTTAGGCATGCTCTTCACTCTGCTGTCTCTTCAGACATCTGAGATGATATTCACAGCCCGCTGGTCTCCCCTCTTTGGCATTAAATACCCGTTCTTTGTCTGAACTGGCTTCAGAACTCCCTAGCGTTTTCCTCACATGAACTCGTTTCTGGACACCCCCGCCCCACTGGAGCTTTATTTTCCTGCTCTTGAACCACCAAGGTTTGCTGGCTCGGACCATGTGGCTGAATGAGTGCTCTCTTCTGGACGAAGGGCAGGAAGCAGGCCCTGTGTTTATTCCTTCGGCGTCCTTTACGAAGCTGCCAAGAGTGTGCACACAGAGAGAGCCCTCATCACAGACGGGCAGGCCAAGTAGGGATAATAGGTCTGCCCATGTGGATAGCATGAGTCGGCTGGGAATATACTTTTATCTGTCACAACCCTAATTAAGGGAAAAGGTCTTATTTTGTAAAAGACCAGCATTGTGGGTAGAAATGTCAACATAATGAATTGGCTAATTGTTCCTTTTGCTGCAGATCTTGCCAGTGCTGTCTGGGGATCATAGCAGTGAAACTGGAAGGCACCTTGCTCAGCGGCACCAGACAATCTCATGGACGTTGGATGGTGGCAAGGCTGCTTGCTCTAGGGGCCAGGCCAACTCTCACAATGTTTTGGGCCCTGCTCTGTTTTGGGGGGTGGTATTTTTTCTGTGGCAGAACCCCTCTTCATGTCTCACTTTGTCGTTTTTATTCCTGTCGAGTTGCTCAGGGGTGTCAGAGGACACCCACTGTCTGTCGCTCTTGCTGTTACTTGGCAGCTCCCATCCCTTGTCCCTCCGCCCTGCACGTGCTGCCCGTGGGCAGCAGATCTTTCTAACTCAGCAAACCCCTGCATGTCTGGCCTCCCAACTGGTCTCCCTCATTTCCACTGCCTGTGCTTCTCCCCGTCTCCCACCCGCCAACATGTGAAGGCAAAACTGGCGTGGGAAGGGAGTGTAACCAGAAGACCGAGCAGGTACATTCCTATCTGGGAAATGGGCACCTGAGACAATCTGACTTGTAGAAGACATTGAGCATAAGAACTGGCCCTAGAAAGGAGCTAGGGAGGATGGGGGGGTAAGTATGGAAGGGAAGCTGATTTTTTTGTACTAGGCACCTTTTTGGATCCCATCATCTTTAAATCTAAATAACTGATTTTCCAACAACAAAATGTGGTTCTGTCCATTTTGAGTCATAAAAATGACTTGTCTTAGAGGAGAATGTTAGCTGTAAATGGTTCAAAAGGAAAATGAGACTTCTTTCATGCTTTTTGGGTGATCACTCCTGAATCATCAGGACAAGGACCGACCACGTGAAGAGCACAGTTAAAGTCATGGTGACCCTTTGAAGGGAAAAAACAAAAATATAAACACATACACGAAAACATGTCTTCCGAGACGTCTGACCCCTGTCCTTGGCTGGAAAGAAGAGCCCAGTGCTCAGAGTGAGGGCACAGAAGCTGAGAAGCCGGTCTCCTGGCTGCCAGCCCCACATTTCCACTTGCTCCCCACGGCATCCTGCAGTGGCTTCTACAACGGCAGAAGTTGTAGGAGTTGCAACACTTCTGACTCCAGCGTCAGCATGTACTCTTAGAACCGCAGCCTTCGCCGCCCATACAGGATTCTAAGATTTGTGATGGGGACAGAGGAAATATTTAGCTCCTTCAAACAAGTTAAAAGTACAGTCAGGCTGTATTCCCAACAGGTAACCCCACTCAAATCTTGTATACTCGGGGGAGATGTGGACTCTGCTCATCTTATTCAAACCCCACACGAACAGAGGGTGAAGACAGCCTCTCCATCTCCCCTCGTCCAAGTCCTGGTCTCAGAATGGGAAATCCGGTCAGTTCCTTCGAGGATTCTCCTGGCCTCACACTGTAACAGAGTGTGTGCCCTCGACAGGAACGATTCGCTCACTCCAAGAAACTCGATCCTGTTTGAATGACAGCAGTCATGAGAACACAACATACGTATTCCCAGCACCAAAGCAGAGCTTGCACTTGTGGGTGGTGCTGTCCCTGCAGGAAGTCAGCAGGCAGCCGCGAACCCTCTGCAGGCCACCGGGCTCCAACAACCAACTCTGCTGCTTCGCCACCTCTCCCTGCATGCTGGGCTTTCGGTCTGGGAGCAATATTTTCTGGCTCCAAGTCAGTCCCTGTTCCGTGACATTTTCAGCAGCTGGGGGAAAGGGTTCCTGAATGCCCACAGGACTCAGGCCAAGCTCATGTCTAGCCAGAAAGTGGCCCTTGTTGCTGGCATATGGACCACTGAGGGCTCCTTGGCTTTGAGATCGACTGTCACACACCCTAGTGCCTAAGCCAGAAAACTCAACCTAAAACAGTGGCAGAGGTTGGACAGAAAAAACAACTGAACAATTCGTATTTCTCCAATAGGCAGTTAGAAAGAACATGAATGTATTAGAAAATGTACAAGCAAGATGCGTGAAGGGAAGAAAAATACCATGGAAAAGGGAGGAAGTTTCTGTCTCAATTTTCCCTGGTTACTTTAAAATCTGTCGAACAAGAAGGTAGAAGACAAAGACATAAATGTAGCTTTTAGTTTTTAGCGCTTTGTAAAAGCCCAAAGACTATTTATTGTATGTTCTTGACAACTTGCACACTGTTACACTGGTTTCAAGTTTTGTTGGATTTGGATGTTTTGGAAGTTTTCGCAGACCTAGATTCTTAGCATCTAGTAAGGAAAGAAACTTGGACGTGTGGGAGTTCCAGTTACAAGGCAGGTGTTAATTCTGGTGTAACTATACGATCCCTTCTGTTCCATCAGATGCTGGCAAAGTTCTCCATGTACTGTTTTAATGTTTTGTGATGTAATTTTTTTATGATTTAACATTTCACTTAAATTTATATTTCCTGCCTTTTCTTCCCACACTAATTTAAACCATACCCCCAAAGAAAGGACAAACAAACTGATACAAATGAGAAGAAATTTTATGCAGGAAAAATAGTAGAGCAATTCTTGATTAAAGTTAGCATTTTACATAACAATACAGGATCTGACAAAAATCAAATCAAGACACAGTATATCGCAATTGCATTATAACTAAACCAAGTCCAGATTCAAACTTTACACCAACTATAAATCACGGTGACTAAAAGAAAAGTCATGCGTGAGCCACAGTTTGCTTTCCTTGGATTTGCCAACAAATTATCATTAACTTGGCTCAATACAGGAAGCCAGAGGGAAAAATATTCCATTCCTTTGAACCAATCTATGGTTATAAAGGATATCTGATTCTCATTTGGTAACCAACTAGATTTTAAAATAACAATATCAATTATTGTTAGTTAAATTCATGCATCTAACCCCAACAGAAAACATGCCTAAATAACATTAGATAAAATAAATTAATAGCCCCATTTATTAAGGCCTATCAAGTGTTACTTAGCAGTGTGTGTAGACCATCTTTTTAAATCTTTTTCCCATGCTTTTTATTAGTGTACATTGGTTATACAGATTAGTAGGCTTCACTTGGCAAATCTGTACGTGCACATGACGCACTTTAAACACTTCGCATCGCACCTCTCCCTCCTAGTTTTACATGTTTTAGAAGTCTTTTTTAGAACACCTGTTATTTACCAAAGTCCATAGTTCAGGGCTCATTCTTTGTGCTGTACGTTCTACAGGTGTAGAAAAAGTGTAATATCATGTATCCACCATTATGGAATCATGCAGAACAGTTTCAATGCTGTAAAAATCCCCTGGGCTTTGCCTGTTCATCCCTTGCCTCCTCCTCCTCCTGAGTCCCTGGAACCCACTGATCCCTTTACTGTTTCTATAGTTTTGCCTTTTTCTAGACTGTCATATAGCTGGAATCACAGTGGGTATCCTTTTCAGACTGGCCTCCATGTCTTTTCATGGCTTGTTAGCTTATTTCTTCTATTGCTGAATCATCGTCCATCACCACAATTTTACACGTTCAATTACTAAAGGATGTCTTGGCTGCTCCCAAGTTTTGGCATTTATGAATAAAGCTGCGGTACACATGCCTTGCAGGTTTCCGCGTGGACGTAAGTTTTCAACTCATTTGAGCAAATACAAAGGGCTGGGAACTGCTAGATGATATAGTACAATTATGTTTAGCTTTGCAAGAAACTGCCCCATTTTTTCCCAAAGTACTTGCACCATTTTGCCTTCTCATTGCCTAATCTTTCAGCAGTCCTTAAGTGTATGCACTTTATCCTTGTTGCTCAGATAAGAAAACTGAGATCCCATGATGTCAAGTAACTTGCCTGGAGTCACACAGCAGAATGAAGACAATGCTAGGATTCAACTTCGGGGGGATGAGGTTTTAAAGTCTGTCATTTCTTTACTATACATGACTGCCTCCCGGGCAACCCAACATCCAGCTAGGGCAGAGGCTTCCAACGGCTCCTGTGCATGTACAGTCAGCTCTGCTTTGTGGATTAACATCTCTGTGAATCTAAAGCCAGGCACTAGGGAAGTTCCCCTACCACCCAGTGTTACTAGTTTCCTCCTTCCTCTGAAAGAAGTATTCTCCCTCTCTCCTTCTCCCACAGTTCCAGGAAGAGGCTCAAAGGCACTGTGAGTCTGGATGAGGCCCGACAGAGTCCATGCCTTAGCCTGACTCCAGACGTAGGCAAAGACAGCTTGCTCTCATTAAACTCTGCATTATTATGCCGTAAAAGCAGTTTCAGTAACGCAAGTACAGATGCCCTTTGCCCTTTAGAATGGGGCTACGTCCAAATAAACCTATTCTATATTGAAAATATTCTAAGTCAAAATGCATTTTAAAAAACGCATTTTCACCTAACCTTCTAAGCGCTGTCGGTAACAGCATGCTATACAGTAGAGTATCAGCCGTTTTTCCTTGAAATTGGGTATTTGACTGGTAGCTGCAGCTTGCTCCTGCTTCCCAGTCTAGCACAAGAGCATTTTAATTATATTATTAGGTCAAGGAGAGATAAAACTCACCATTTAAAGTACAGTTTTAACTAAATGTGTGTTGCTTTTGCACCATCAAAAAGGTCAAAAATTATGAGTTCAACCGGGATCATCTGTCTAACCAAAAGCTTCAACAACAGGTTTCTGAATTCAGGACTTCTTTCAAAGAACTACAATACTAGTGTGGCTGGCATCTTTAGGAAGAGAGACTACGGAAGAAAGTTACTGGTATCCTCTGGTTCAGAAGCCATTAGAGATGACTGCCATTGGCTTGTACACGTCACTCTGGTAGAGTACTTGCCTAGCAATGTGCAAGGCCCTAGGTGCGATCTCCAGCACATGCACACACATATGCATGTACACACACACACACACACACACACACACACAATAACTGTCACAGATTCATACCTGAAAGTTCAACTAAGGGACTCAGTCATTTAAAAATATTTCTCGCTCAAGGCAAAGGAGTCTTGCATTGTGCTTTAGAGATGTGATCTGACATAGTCCTCATTCTCAACCCAGCAGAAATCCAAACACGCTTGTACCTCAGCGTCCTGATCATCACAATATACGGTGTATGTGTTGGGGAAGGAAGGCAAGAAGGCAAGCAGTGATGGGGCTGAGATTAGGTATGGGCAGCCTGGTGCACAGTCAGGACTGGATTTGTGACCCATGCCTGATTCCTACTTAGTATGACCTTGAGGCATGATATGGAGACCATTCTACTACCTGGAAGGCAGGGAGCAATTATTTACCAGGTAATAATATGTTCATCCGCCATAATGAATTCCGCGAAGGACCTGGTGCAATCCCCTATTCATAACGCACACCAATTCTTTCCCTTTCTCTCTTCTCATCTCAGCAATTCCAACTATGTTGGTCAGACCAGTTTTCAAACAGGGCACACAGTGTCCCACTCTAAGAAGTACACTTTGGTGTCGCCCGGAGAGATGGCTTAAGAAGGCTTAACAAGACGAGTGATGCTTGTTCTCATGGCTCATATGATCGAGTTAATTTAGAAAGTGTACTTTATATAGCCATTTGGACGGCCTAGAGGCAAAGCCCTTTGCTGACAGTCACGCCTTTAAAAAGTTTATAGAAAATTTCAGCTGTTTATTGAAAAGGTTATATGAAAATATTTCTTTGGCTGCCAATTGAAGAAATAACTATATTTTAATAAGGAAGAACATGATTGAGAGGAAAGGAAGGTTGGTGAATATGAAACCAGGCTAAATTAACTTGCCCATGTGTTTACCTGCCAAGAAAATATGGGGAGTTTAGTTCATATTTCCATCTACACAGAAAATGGGAAGAGGAATAATGCGTCAGTTGGCTATGGTGAGATACCTGTTCATTCTCTGTTTACTCAACAGTTAAGAATCTTGACCATAGTTATGAGGCAATAAAGGGGTAAGGGCAGCAACATGTATATGTTGGGCCTTATGGTCTACAAAGAGCAGTCACAGGCCCTCAGGAACCATAGAGTCAGGCATGCAAGGTTGTATGTCATTATAGCATGACAGAAGAGATTCTGTGATTTTCCAATCTGACCACTTAACCCTCACCCACCCACCAAATTACAAGAAAGAAAATGGAGATCAACAGGTTAAATGATTGATTTGTCCAATGTCATTGCTAATCTATGGCAAAGGTGAAGCTAGAACCCCAATGTCTCTACCTCCAATCCAGTATTCTACCCAGTACATCCAGGTTCCTCAAACTAAGGTTGAGTCACCTCTTCCTAAAGCTGACTAATCCAAGAGTCACCTCCTGGAATACATGTGTATACATGGTCTGGTAGTCAGCTTTCTGTTACTATGATAAAATCCCTGAGATAATCAACTTACAAGAGGAAAAGGTTTATTTTGACTCACAGTTTCAGAGGTTCTAGTCTATGGCTGCTGGGCCCTGGCACTTGGGCCCTGGGATGACATGTCACATCCTGTGGCACAGAAGGCCAAGAAGCAGAGAAAGACAAGAAGAAGCCAGGGTCCCGGTATCCCCTTCCATACCAATACAAAGCAAAGAGTCTTATTAAATAATTTTTGCTATCCTTATCAATGGCTAATAATCATATTTCAAGATGATGAGAAGCACCAATTTATGCCAAAGGTTTTACGGTTAAAATTAAACAAAATATCCAGCTTTACTGACTCCAACACAAATATTTCAGAGAAACATTAAAGTTTCTAAAGTTCTAAAAGTTAAAGTTACTAAAATCAGTAGGGAAAAACAATACTACTGTAAGATTTAACCACTAGCTTCTTGAAATATATCAAACTTGGATGAGAAAAGCAAGTCTAACCACTATACATTGGTTTAAGTATCTACTTTCCCAAGGGCAAAACCATTTTCCAGGTCATCTACTTGTTATACCATGACTTAACTGGGTTTTGTGTGTTTGCCAGGAATCCTTTGTGTAATTTGAACTTTGATTTTATTGTTGCCAGAACCAAGTAAATGAAATTTCCTTATATTTAATTCAGTCTAAGAAATAAAGAGACACATCTTTTAGAAGTTCTACAAACAAAACTACTATAAAATCTGAATCAAACTCTGTAAGAGATATTGCCACCAACTGTTTTGCCAATGTAACGCAGTCTCTACAGCTTTTGAATTTACTAACAACAAACAAAACTTGAAAACAAGAAAAAAAATGTAAAAATACAAGTTAAAATAGTATAAAATGTTACGGGAGATTTGAGAAGGTATCAGATTCATACAAGAATTGAAAAAACATTGAAAAAGAAAAAAATATGATTAAAACAAATAGCAAAATGGATATATTTGAAGCAAAAAATCAAGAGCTCGAAGATTGACAAAGGATTCTCCTCCCATTCTTGAGGAATATACATTACAGTGGCAAAGATGGATAATACAAAAGAAAAGTTGAGAGTTGTGCAGAATGCTTCCGAAGTTCTAATATCCATGTAACAGAAGGAAAGAACAGAAGGTAGAAAATATTCTTTCCTTGTCTATCTCATTCACACTTTCCATGTTCATCCTTCTACAAAGCATTTATTGGGCACCACAGTGATTCAGTAATTTAATTGTGTTCCCCCAGGACTACATGCTAAAGGCCTGATCCCCAGGATGGCAGTACCGGGAAGTGCTCTGGACCTTTCGGAGACAGGGCCCCGCATTGGTCCTTGGGTCACTAGTGGGTGTCCTCAAAAGGTCATTCTGCAGAAAGGGTTGTTATAAAGGACTGACTTTGGCCCTACCCAGTGCTCGCTGCCCCTGGTTTGAGATGTACTCGCTTGCTCGTTCCCGAAACACCCCCTCATCACTGCCATTCACCACACACCATATGGTGACACAGTAAGCAGGTGTGCTACACTATTTGGGCTTGAACCTCCAAGACTGTGGCCTTCATAAACCCCTTCTCTTCACAAGTTTGCCATGCAGGTATTTCGTTGTGGTAGCACAAAGCTGACTAATCCATCATGTCTGTGATCATCTCCAGTACTCTTCAAGGGGACTTTCTGAAACTATAGGAGCTTTACAAAAACAAGTTTCTAGGGCTGGGGATCTAGCTCAGCGATCTAAGTGCCTGCCAGGCAAGTGCAAGGTCGGGAGTTCAATCCCCAGTGCCGCAAAAAAAAAAAAAGACAAGTTTCTACATCCCTAATTTCCACACATACTCTTTTAGGCAGGAACAACATTATTTTTCCTGTTCTACAAAAGAAAGCCTAAATCACTTGAAATTCTAAGTTGGGGAGGCCTCAGGCTTTCCATCTCTCCTTATCCTGCCTACAGGTCTGTAGGACTGAGGGCAGCTGGTACCGGGAAGCTCTCAATTCAAAACATGGTAGAACACAGGTAATACGGATTATTCTTTAAATTAACTGCAATGCTTTCTAGAATCGCCAGAAATTTTTAGGATGAGCTGGATAAACCACATATACATGATTTTTTAATTGAGTTTTCATATTTAACATGTTTTTCAGTAAGGTCATTAAAGCCTATTATATCAAATCGTGCCATGAAATACTTCACACACAATCTTGAGCTCATTTCAACTTACAGAATATGCAATGTTTTCTACCTCATTTTTAAAATGATGAAAACAAATACATATTTTCTTAAACCTTCTTTCAGGGAGTACTGAGCAAAAAGGTTTGAAGAGCACTGATCTACAGAGGACAAGCAGAAGAGAAAGGGCTCGCTCAGTGGGTGGAAGATACTTGGTTATCTAGCAAAACAAGCCACTGGGGGCAGAACAAGATGATCACGTGTTGGTTCACCTCAAGCTTTTTAAAAAGGCCACCTACACCTGTCTGATAGTAATTGACATTTTCAACCACTGTGGGGGGAAAAGCGTGTCTGGAAGTTTTCCCAAGGCCAGAAAATACACTGACATTCCTCATCAGCTCATTACAGAGGTGGCCACTGCCGACACAGCGACACAGCGACCCGTGCACACATTGTTCCTTCCTTTATCAGGCCTGGGAACTCCTAGCATCCTTCACCGACTGGCTGTACTTTGTCTGGCTGAACATTTCTGGGTAATTTGTGAAGAACTGAGTTGCACGCAGCATTATGACGATCCACGCCCTCTTTCTTTCCCTCTGACAGACGCATTGTCACCAAGGCATTACTTGCACACTGTCTCATCGCCAAGAAGCAGGCTGCAGCCCAGGTATAGAATATGAGCAGTCAGCAGTGCTCATATTCTATATGTTTCAACATCCTAATTCCATATAACGAGTACATGTGGTTTCTGGTGGCCCTGCTAGTACAATTTCTTCAGGGAATTAGTGGAGTTTTTTATACATTAACTAGATGTTTGCTTCTGTTTTTCTTTACATATTTACTTATGCATACAAAACACTGCTTTCCTTTCTACTGAATGAACTCAACATACTGGGTAGGAGAAGAGGGCAGTACAGCTAACAGGATCTGAGGACTAGCTCAAAAAGAAAAAGGAAAAAGGAAAACTGACTGAAGTAATGCACCATCTTTTTAATAATATAAGTAACTTTATTTGAATAATTCATTAAGATTTTGTAAATAAATGTATTAGATTGTACCTCTTCGGAGTATATTTATAATTTATCTAATTTTTTACTTCTTGTGACTTTGGAGTTATTATATATATATTATATATGCATAATGTATACCTATATCTATACCTATATCTGTAAATCTTCAAGTGACTCCAGTGTAAAGTTGAACTCTGAGTCACAGGATCACAGGAGTCCCCTACATGGTAAGAGAGAAAGCTCAATGACTGCGTACTAAGACAACATGATTTGATATTCAGAACTGGACTACAACTACAGTGAGGAAATTACTGTAGCTCTAAGAATGTTCAGTACACAAAGATATGTGTCACTCAGAAGTGACACTGAACTCATCGCAGTCCTTAAAAAGGCTGAATGGTGTATTTTGAGAAACTGAAAGTTCCTGTTATGCTTGGCTTAGTCATCAGCTTTGATGACCACTTATTAATTCTCACCACCTTTGTATGGCAGGCACTATCAGTCACTTTCCCAGAGTTTCAAGAAGTTCGAGATCAAGGAGGACAATGCAAGGTCAAACACGGAGTCTGTGGGCATAGGGGACAGGATCTGAATCTAGGAGCCTTTCATTCAGCCTTGGTTCCTAAATACATGTTTACAGTACCTCCTCTCTTCCTCCTTCCACCCACTGGTCAGTGAGGTTTTATTTTCCAACTGTTTTGCTTGGTGTGAATTAGAAGGATGACACTCCAGTGGGAGAAGATGCATCTAGCCACATTTCAACAGTAGAGGAGGAGCAGTGATTTAGAAGAAAACAAAATCTTAATTGCATTGCTTGCCCATGGGCCTGACCACAGTATTAGCTGCTTGTCCTGATGAGTACACCATGACACCAGTAGACACCCAGGGCTACATTTCACTGTTCTGCTGAGACTTGGAGACTTCTTTAGTTTTAACCGAATCACACACGTCAATACTTTGACCGAGTCTAGAAATGAAAACTCCAAAGTTGCCCTCAGATGTAGCTGGTCTACACAGCTATAAAATTCCAACATCCAAATATTTGAGATCATATATTGAGGTTCTTTAAATGTCATTGCTGTACAGATATATCTTTTGGTTGTTGCTGTTGAAGTACTTTGTATGGGATAAGTTCTCTATTGCTACCATAAAAATGATCATGAATGTAAAAACTTAAAATAGTACAACTTTATCATCTTACAGTTCTGTAAGTTTTAGAAGCCTGACATAGGTCTCACTGAGCTAAAATACAGGCATCAGCAAGGCCATCTTTCTTTCTGGAGGCCCTGGGAGTTTCCCTACTTTATCTTCAGCTCCTGCGGCAGCCTGCACTGCTTGGTCCGTGGGCCCTTCCTCCATCTTCAAGTCAGAGTGAGTCAAAATATTCATATCACATCTCTCTGACCCACTCTTCTGCCTCCCTTTCCAGTTTTCTCTTGTGATTAGATTGAGCCCATTGAGATGACCCTTTATAGTCCCCCCATCTCAAGATAAGTATTCTGCATCACATCTTTAAAGTCCGTTCTGCTATGCAAAGTGACATATTTACTAATTCTAGGGATTAAGATGTGGACATCTTTAATGGAAAGCCATTATGCTGCCTACCACAGATGAGTTTCTGTTTTGTTTTGTTTATTTTCCATTTCAGCTGGAAGTAATTTGGGACTTTTCAGAATGCCAGGAGAGACAGATGCGAGAATGCCAGGAGAGACAGATCTCCTCAGTTAAGACTT
>RJWT010041551.1:0-12301 GCA_004365215.1 Cuniculus paca
GCAGTGCTGGGGTCCCTTGTTGTGGCCCTGATAGCACTCTTCATTGGCTACCGCCATTGGCAAAAGGGCAAGGAGCACCAGCACTTGGCAGTGGCGTACAGCAGTGGGCAGCTGGATGGCTCTGAGTATGTCATGCCAGGTGAGCTGGCACAGAGGCACATGGCACAAATGAGGCATGGGAAAACGGGGTGTATGGGGAAGATGGGAAGTAGAGAAGAGGAAGGGAGGTTGGGGAGGCTGAGTTACTGATCTCCTGGGACAAAATGAGCATCTCTGAGCTCCCCTGTGCCTGTCTGTCCTGCAGATGTTCCTCCGAGCTATAGTCACTACTACTCCAACCCCAGCTACCACACCCTGTCACAGTGCTCCCCCAATCCCCCGCCCCCTAACAAGGTCAGTGCGGGGGAGGGGACGCACTGAAGGGATGGGTGCACACCTGGCCCGTGGGGAAGCCCAGTCCTTGAGTCTGCTCTCCCTATGACACTGTCCCCTCAGGTTCCAGGCAGCCAGCTCTTTGCCAGCCTCCAGGCGCCTGAGAGGTCAAGTGGAGCCCACAGGCATGACAGCCATGCCACGCTGCCTGCTGACTGGAAGCACTGCCGGGAGAGCCCGCCAGCGTCGCTGGACAGGGGTAGGGGCTGAAGGCCTGACTTGGAGTGGGTGCATCAGTGAGCCTCCCGCTGCTCTTGCTGAGTGTGTGCAGGAAAAGGGGCTGAGGCCCAGTTACAGAGGAGGCTAGAGCCAGGGGAGGGTGCTGGGGCCTGACTACAAGTAGCCTCCTCCTTTTCAGGTGGCAGCCGCCTGGACCGAAGCTACAGCTATGGCTATAGGCATGGTAATGGCCCAGGCCTGATGTCTAGTAAAGGTAGAGGCACAGGGGCATCAAGGGAGGGGTGGACCTGGTCAAGAACCAATGTTTCCGTGGAAACTGAATTTTTTCCTCAAACCCTAGGGAACATCTCTGAAGAGGGGCTGGGAACCAGCTTGGCTTCCCTGAGCAGTGAGAACCCATATGCCACCATCCGAGACCTACCCAGCCTGCCAGGGGGCCCCCGGGAGAGCAGCTACGTGGAGATGAAAGGCCCTCCCTCAGCTTCTCCTCCCAGGCAGTCTCTTCAGCACCGGGACAGCCAACAGCGGTGGCAGTCCCGGCTACAGAGAGACAGTGGCACCTATGAGCAGCCCAACCCCCTGATCCTTGGTGAGCAGTCCCTCTTTGAGGGGGCAGGGACCAGAGCAAGAGAGGAACAGAGAGGGACAAAGAGAGAGAATAAAGAGGTGGTATGGTATGGTCAGACTTGGGCTCAAACCAGGTGATGCTGGGGAAGTCACATTGTCCCTCAGAGCCTGTTTCCTCATCTGTAGGGTACTCTGCACTCAGAGGCTGAGGACTCGAAGTGGTAGTGGTGTAGCACCTGAGAAGTGGGGAGCAAGTCAGGTGACAAAGCATCCTCTTATCCTGAGAGGTGACAGGCTGAAGTGGCCTCTCTCACTGGAAGCTGAGGGTTGGAGAGGCTTTGGCTCAGGACCACCCAGCCAGGTGGTAGTAAATGTGCCACGTCCAATGCACACTTCTCGTTGGGCAGAAGGTGCTGGAGGGGGAGGTGATGGGTGGGAGGTCGAGGAACCTCCTTTCTCTCATCCTGTCTCTTCTGTCTCCAGATCGAGACTCTGTGGCCTCCCAGCCCCCTCTTCCTCCAGGTCTACCCCCTGGCCACTACGACTCACCCAAGAATAGCCACATCCCTGGACACTATGACTTGCCTCCAGTACGGCATCCCCCATCGCCCCCACTCCGGCGCCAGGACCGCTGAGGAGCCAAGATGATATGGCAGAGGCCAGCATCCCTGGCCCTTGCTGCCCAAGGCTGGGGACAGAGCTTTGTGGATACTGCCAGGAGCAGGGAGAGGACTGGTAGGCCGTGGTGTGAACATATTTAATGAAGGAAGTGGATGGAGAGCGGAGGAGCCTCACTCTAGTTTCCATCAGGGGAGACAATGGTTGGCAGGATGCCTGGTTCCCTTTCATGGACCTGCTGTTCCCCAAGCCCCCTAGGGCCCTGTGTACATAAACTGGTGGGTGAATGTTGCTGGTTGACTCTGATTTCAGATTGATTTTTAAAATGTGTAATGGGTACCTTTTCTGTGCACACTGTGCAGGGCACTGTGTGTGTGTGTGTGTGTGCAGGTCCTGTCTTCAGGCATTCACTATTTAGCCCAGGAGCCGCCGAGGAGCCCAGTGAGCTCTAGCATATAGTCCCTCCCTGTATTTACTCACCACTCCTCCACCCACTGCTCAGACACACTGGGGTTGGCTTGCCAGAAGACTTCCTGTCTTCTTGGGTGCCCCTTTGCTCCTGGGCCAGAGTCAGAGCTTTCAAAGGCCTTAGAGGCCTTGCTGCTGGGCCAGTTTGTCTCTCCAGCTCCATCTTGAACTGTGTCCCCTAGTTCTCGATTCTTTTTTTTTTTTTCTTTGCGGCACCCGGGATTGAACTCACGACCTTGCGCTTGCCAGGCAGGCACTTAGGCCGCTGAGCTAGATCCCTGGCTAGTTCTTTATTCTAATCATGCTGGCCCCGGTTCTGCTGCCTGTCATATTGCTTCCTACCCAAGGGGCTAGCAAGTCATGGTGCCCTTCCTCCTGTCACCCGTGGGCCCAGTGTGTCCCTCCTGAATAGCATTGATGTCCCTGTAGAAGGCCAGCAAGGGGCAAGCACCACTCTGTAATTTCTTATTGCTCGTGTGATAATTGCATTGTTTTCTGCCTCTCCAGTAGACTGTACACTTCCTGAGGGCAGGACTCTTGTGTTTATGCTCAGTATTGTTTACCTTTGGCGCTCAATAAATATTTCCCCAAACACTTTGCGGTTGAGTGAATTAAAGTGTAAATGACATTGTGGTCAGTGCTACCACAGATGGGCACATTGTGTGCTCTGACAGCAATAGACTGCCTTTATCAGAGGCCCCCCCAAAAGGGTGGGCTTTCTTCAGGAGAGGGTGCAGGGCTGGGAGCATGGAACAGAGTGGGATTCTGAGGCTGAGGCAGGAAGACCTCAGAAGAGAGTACACTCAGAAAGGGCCCAGTAGGGCAGAACACTTGGGGTTTAGCTCAGTCTTAAAGGTAGTGGCTTGAGCTCCCAGACCTCCAGGAAACTAAACAGATGTGGGGAAGAGGAACCCAGCACCACACGCTCAGGGTGGGTCTGTCTGGTCTTTTTCATGGTGCTCTCTCTTTATATGGTAGGTGGGCAGACCCTGGAGAGAGGACTTGCTCCTACCTGGACTCTCCCTAGTGTCCTCTGATTGCCCCACCCTGCTCTGGCGGCTCAATTCCCAGGATGGCCTTGGGTTGCCCGGCGCCAGCCCATCCTTGCTCTCTGTGCTGGGGTTCGCTCGAGGATCCACTCTGCTCCCTCCACTTTGGAGCAGCCCAGATCCTGGGTCACCCTGGCTCTTCTCCTTCTGCTCAGATTCCCAGCCCAGGAGCTCAGGGGTTCACTGGTGACTGCGACGGCCCGGGCCAAAGCCCCTCCCATGGCTATCCAGCCCTTCGTCCCGGCCATCCGGTTAGCCCCGCCCCTGGCTCTAATTAGCCCCGCCCCTCAGGCCAGCCCCGCCCTTCCTCCACCGCCTCGGCCCACCCACTTCCGGCGGTCGCCTGGGAGAGGGACGCGTAGGACCTGCGCAGCTGGATGGTCGGATTCCCGTGGGTGCCCGCGGAACAGGGACCTCTAATTCAGCCATCACCAGCGTGAGCCTCACAAGAGTCCTGTTCTGCCTAACCGTTCCCACGAAGGTCGCAAAGGCACCGGCATGTCAAGTGAGCCGGCGATGGCAGCCAAGACCCCGCGTCCTGGGACCCAGAAGTCCTCCGGCGCGACGACCAAGAAAGGAGAGCGAGCGGCCAAGGAGAAGCCGGCTGTCGTGCAGCCGCCAACGGGCGAGGAAGAGCCCAAAAACCCGGGTACGCTGGCCTGGCAGCGGGGTCAGGGGAACCGGGCTCCTGGTGTAGTTCTGCGCCTTCCCACCCGCCTCCCTGGTCGTCAGCCTGGCCGAGTTCCGAGCCTCAGGCTTGGCAGTTGAACTTGATCTTAAAAAAGCCACACTGTGGTTTGGGATGCTGACAAGCACGATACTCTGTGACAAAATATGCGATGTATGAGAGGAAGACCCAGGGAATGCTGGAGGCAGGGTCTGCCGGGAGGTGTCTTAAGCAGTTATATGGATATTCATTCATTAAACCATTTATTTATTTATTTATTTATTTATTTATTTATTTTTTTGTGCTGGGGATCGAACTCATGACCTCGTGCTTGCCAAGCAGCAGGTACTTGTGCCACTGAGCTAAATCCCTGGCCCTAAACCATTATTTTTTAAATGTCTGCTTTGAGGCCAGGTATGATTCAGAGAACAAGATGGACACAATCCTGCTTTCATGGAATTTACCTTCTCTAGAAAAAGAAAACAAGCCAGGCGTGGTGGCTCATGCCTGTAATCCCAGCACTCAGGAGGCTGAGATAGGAGGATCATTGTGAGTTCGAGACCAGCCTGGGCTACAAAGTGAGCTCAAGGCCAGCTGAACGGCACAGTGAGACCCTGTCTCAAAAACACTAGGGCCGGGGATCTAGCTCAGCAGCCTAAGCGCCTGCCTGGCAAGCATAAGGTTGTGAGTTCAATCCCCGGTGCCGCAAAACAAAACAAAACAAACAAACAAAAAACAACCAACCAAAAAAATCAAAACCATATGGTTTATTATTGAGTCATATAAATAGGGGGTGGCTCTTTGTTGCAAGTGATAGAACCTCAACCTGAACTAGTAAGCCCAAAGGAGAATTTATTGGACAGCCTGTTTATACAAACCTGACAGCTTCGCCATCAGAGAGGGACAGTAACTTATTGTCTTTGGACTGGAGATGTTTTACTTGGAAAAAGGCTGATTGTCTAAACTTACCAGATATCATCTTGCTGTCAGTGCCAGTGGCTGTGGGTAGGTGGAGAATTAGGAGAGCTAAACAAAGAATGTCTTTCAGAAGGAATGATAAGATAGGATAGAATCTCCTAGAGCAGAATTGGCACCAGGGTCCATTTTATTTTATTTTATTTTATTTTAGCAGCACTGGGGATTGAACTCACAACCTCACGCTTGCCAGGCGTTTAGGCCACTGAGCTAGATCCTCAGCCCTTGTCTTTTTGAGACAGGGTCTTGCTATGCCGTTCAGGCTGGCCTTGAGCTCACTTTGTAGCCCAGGCTGGTCTCAAACTCACAACAATCCTCCCGTCTCAGCCTCCTGAGTGCGGGGATTACAGGCATGAGCCATCACACCCGGCTCTGGGCCCGTTTTATAGAAGACAATTTTTCCACAGATGGGGTGGTGATGGATAGTTTCAGGATGATTTAAGCACATTACATTTACTGTGCACTTTATTTCTAGTATATTATTACATGAAATACTTTTTTTGCAATAGGGTCTTGCCATGTAGATCAGGCTCACCTTGAACTCACCACGCAGCCCAGGCTGGCCTTAAACTCCTGGCAGTCCTCCTGCCTGGTATCACATGAAATAATTATACAATTTACCATAATGCAGAATCAATGGGAGTCCTAATTTGTTCTCCTGCAACTAGACAGTCCCATCTGGGGATGATGAGAGACAGTGACACCCAAAGTGCGTTGTTTGTGTCCAGTTTACTTTCTAATCTCATTTTTGTTGCTGTCATTGCAGAAAACCCTGTTTCACAAAGACAGAATGTAAAAAATGGAAGCAGGCTTTTCAGTGCTTTTGTGTCAACCTCAGACTTTAATCCAGAATGTATGGAGATTTGAAATTATCTCAAACACACTTCAAAGACCCCTGTCACTTGTGACCTTAAGCAGTTGATCCTGTTCTAGCATGGACAGAGTTGGTTCCCCAATTAGCAAATTGGTCCTAGATCTATTCCTTCCCAGTTTGGGGGTCATTTGTGGCTGGGAAGTCATGCTCAAACGTTTTGAAAGTTGAGCTACTGATTATGTACCAGCTGGGAGAAAGAAGGTCCTGGCTCAAGCTCTTTCAAAATTTCTGCTAATGTTTGAAGCATTTAAAAAATCCCAGTGTTTAAGCCAGGTGTGGTATGGAATACTTGTAATCCCAGCACTTGGGAGGATGAGGCGGGGGGATCACTGTGAGTTAGAGGTCAGCCTAGGCTACACAGTGAGTTCAAGGCCAGCCTGAACTGCCTAGTGAGATCCTGTTTTAAACAAACAAACAAACAAACAAACAAACAAACAAACAAACAAAGTAAGAGTACTCATCACCTTCATAATTCCAGTTTGGCTTTGAATGCAGTCACTTTATCTGCTGGTTTGACTACAGCCGTAATTCTCCCCTAAAGTGGTAAATTGAGTTTGCTGTAGACTGAGGTTGAATGTCACACAAGTAAGCAAGTTTTGAGATCCCTCTGTATCACTGCATGTGCTGTGGTAGTCACTATTTTTCTAAAAGAAATCTCCAGAGCTGCTTTCCTAACCTAGACACTCTGGCCGGTGATCTATCTTTAGAGAGCCATTGCATCTCTGGGTATAGGGAAGACGTGTGTGCTCTGCACCCCTCTCCTCACAGCTTCCTGAACTGATGTGAGATAAGGGCATGCACTTGAATGTGGTTGATGACATCAATCACATCTTGCAAACAACGTTAAGTTCAGGTGACATTTTTTCATCTAGCTAGCCTTTTTCTATGGATGACACAGTAGAAGTGTGTCACATTCGGAAGTGACCTCTTTGACCTCAGCAGCGAAACCAGAAACCTGTCCAGTCATGGCAGCTGTTCTATCTGTACATGTAACACAAAATAACCAGTTTGGTTTTTGTGACATATGATCATTCAGAGACTTGAATAGTTCTGCGGCTGCGGTATTGCTGGCAACAACAGTGCCCCTGACATGCCCTCCCTTCCGCCCACAGAGGAATACCAGTGCACCGGAGTGCTGGAGGCCGACTTCGCTGAGCTCTGCGCTCGCTCGGGCTACACCGACTTCCCCAAGGTCGTCACCCGGCCGCGCCCGCACCCGATCTCCTACTCCTCCGCCTCCACTTCGGAAAAACCCAACCTTGGTGAGTGGTAGTGGCTGGACATGGGGCTGTGAGTGTGCGTGGCAGGGCTGTGGGCAGTGAGAGGCTGGGGTTCCCGGAGGGAGCAGTACCACAGCCTCCCACCTCCTCACCTGGTTTCCAGACGACCATGGGCTGTCGGGATCCGTCAGCCTTAACAGCCTGGAGAGCAAGTACGTGTTCTTCCGGCCCACCATCCAGGTGGAGCTGGAGCAGGACGACGGCAAGGCGGTGAAGGAACTCTACATCCGCGGTACCCCGCCCGCTACCCTACCCTGCTCCGCCCCCATACCCAAGGCCCGCCCCCAGATTTAAGGCCCTCCTCTCCCTCTGCAGGCTGGAAGGTGGAGGACCGGATTCTGGGAATCTTCTCAAATTGCCTGCCCTCCCTCAGCCAGCTTCAGGCCATCAAGTGAGGACACTGGATAGAGAAAGGGCCAGTGTGTGAGCTGCGCTCCTGATGGCTCGGGATAGATATAAAAAAGGAGACTATCCCGAATCCCAGCACCCTGGGAGGCTGAGCCAGGAGGATCAAAAGTTCTAGGCCAGCCTAGGCAATTTAATGAGACTTTGTCTCAGAACACAAGATTTATGTATTTATTTATTCATTCATTCGAAGTACAAAATTTAAAAAGGGCTGGATGCAAAGATCCTGGGTTCAGTCCCCACTAACACACACACACACACACACACACACACACAGACACACACACAGACACACACGCCAGGCCTGCACTGTGGGGTGGAAGGCAGGAGGGGCCTGCTGGAGGACCGGCAGGATTCCTCATAGCAGGTGACTGCTTGCTCTTTCTGTATTTTCTGCTGACTGCAGCTTGTGGAAGGTAGGGCTGACGGATGATACCCTGAGCACCTTCATCGCCCTCCTGCCACTCTGCTCACCAACGCTCAGGTCAGCAGAGGGGAGAGCCGCCGGGCTGGGTGGATGTCGGGGGAGCAGTTGGTATGGAAGTGGAGAGTCTCTGCTCTTGGGCCTGGCATCCTGAAGAGCACAGGGTTGAGTCCCTGTCTGTTGGGTCATGTAGCTCTCCTCTGACAAGACTCAGTCCCATTTCAGCCCTCACCAATGTCCAGAGAACCCAGCCCCTGGGGCCTCGTCCTCTCCCGTCCATCACTACCATCTACTCTCCTTGAAGGTCATCTCTCTTGTTCCTTAGCCTAGGCCTGAGGCTGGGAAGACAGTTTGTATCTTGTGGGAACTCACAGCCAGGGAGGCAGAGAAAAGGACCCAGGGTAGACTTTGCAGGGCAGTAGGGGTGGTGGTGGTGAAGCAGTGCCACCCACCTCATGGGAGGGGGCAGGAAGACCTGGAAGGCTGCCTGGAGGAGTTGGTGCTGGGCTTTTCCTTGGAGGACTGTGATCAGGCCAGGCTGGGTATTGAGGAAAGGGCACTCCTATATAAGGGAGCAGGAGCCTGGTGACAGGTGGCTTAGCTGCAGGTGTGGTCTGGTGTACAAAGAAACTGACTTGCCTGTCTACCCCTTTGCACCTTGACTTCTCTCTTCACAGAATGCCCCCCAGATTCTGCTGTATCCTGGGGTTTGCCTGTCTCCTGCTTCAGGATGGGCCAGATGCTCCTTGGGGCAGGGACTGTGGCTTCCCTGGCTGGGTCCACAGTATGCTGTATAGAGCCCCATGAAGCACACATTTCATTCCACCATGGAAACTAGAAATGATTTAGCTAGCGGAGAAAGAACTGCATGAACTCATTACATAAGAATAAGTCAGATATCAGCATAAAAATAATGTAAGACACACTAAGTTTATGTGAAAGGCAAGGCAGCCTGGATGATTGTGCAAAAAAAAAAAAAAGACAAATCATGGGAGAAAACATTTAACTTGGAAAATTTTAGCTGGGTGTGGTGGCACACATCTGTGATCCCAGCACTCAGGAGACTGAGGCAGGAGGATCTCTGTGAGCTTAAGGCCAGCCTGGATTATATAGTGAGACCCTGTCTTAAAAAAAATCCTATCTCGTGGTTCAGTTTTTGTTATGATACAAAAAGATGTGTATTTTCTCAGTACTGTTGGAGAAGTCCTTAGTCTATAGAGGAGTCATGTAGTAATTTATCAATTGTATAACAAAATGGCTCTTATTTGGTGGTTTCAAACAGTAAACACTTATTTCCCCATAGGTTCTGTGAGCTCATCTGGATGTGGATTAGCTGGGTGCTTCTTGCTTGGTCTATTTTGAGGTTGCAGTAAAGCTACTGGCTGGGGTTGTGGTGAGGCTGGAGTGAAGAGTCTGTTTCCCATCTCTGTTGTGTGACTAACTG
The DNA here is from genome assembly GCA_004365215.1 of Cuniculus paca. Lineage (NCBI taxonomy): Eukaryota > Metazoa > Chordata > Mammalia > Rodentia > Cuniculidae > Cuniculus > Cuniculus paca. The sequence goes on from RJWT010041551.1 coordinate 9,384, forward strand.
GAAGCCTCTCCCAGGAATCTGCTTGCTTGTTGGTTGGTTTTTTCCTTTGGTTTTTGAGACAGGGTCTCATTATGTAGTTGAGGCTGGCTTTGAACTGGGGACAATCCTCCTGCCTCAGCCTCCAGAGTGCAGGAATGACAGGTGTGTACCACCACGGCTGGCTACCCTAGGTATCTGCATGTCCTGTGACAGGGCATTTGGGAGAGTGCCAGAAAGCTCTGGAGGTGCACGCCATGGCGACTTGCATGTTGGACCAACACTTAGCAGTGACATCTCATTGCTTTTGTCACATTCTGTTCATTAGAAGCGATTCCCTAGGTCTGGCACAGTGAAAGGGAAAAGTCACACAGAGCCTGGATGGCAGGAGCTGAGGGTCGCTGAGGGCCATTGTGGAGACCACCTCACCATGGTCAGCCTGCAGAGAGGCCCCTTTGCATCTGAGTTCACGTGTGCATTTTTAGCCTGGGGAATTGTCCCATGGATTTCCATGCTTCCGCTGTTTCCCACCTGCTCCCCTGCTTGCTTTCTCCCTCTCCCTTACCTGACCTCAGCGGTCTCTCCTGGTTCTCAGATTTTTCCCATCTGCAGGAAGGTGTCTCTGGAGGGGAACCCACTGCCAAAACAGTCCTATCACAAGCTCATGGCCATGGACAGCACGTGAGGCCACCGCCCTCACCCCTTCTCTGGGCCTGTCCCCTATTCCAGGGTGGGAATTAACCCCACCCTTCCACGTGCTCTGGCATTTCCCTGGGGGCTCTCTGTTCCTGTCCTGTTCCACCATCCCTGTCTCAAGTCTCTGGACACTGAGGGTGCCCAGCAGTGCGGGGGTTTCCTCTCCTCCCTCCTGTGGCCCAGGATCGCTCACTTGTCTCTGCGGAACAACAACATTGACGACCACGGCGCACAGCTCCTGGGCCAGGCTTTGTCCACACTGCATGGCAGCAACCGGACTCTGGTGTCCCTGAACCTGGCCTTCAACTACATCGGGGACAAGGGCGCGGGCCACTTGGCAGACGTGCGTACCTAGGGAGGCCAGGGTGGGGACGCTGTCTCCCGATGCTCAGCTCAACGCCCACCTGCCCGCCCTGCAGGGCCTTCGGCTGAATCGCTCGCTGCTCTGGCTGTCCCTGGCGCACAACCGCATCCAGGACAAGGGCGCCCTGAGGTTGGCTGAGGTGGGTGGCCCACTAGGATACAGGGAGCTCCCCTCCCCCACGCCTCCCCCGGATCTGACCAAGGCCTGGCCTTGCCCCAGGTCCTGCGCCCCTTCGAGCTGACACACCGCGAGGTGGTGGAGCGCCGGCGCCTCCTGCTGGAGAAGGCGGCACAGGAGCGGTCCCGATCGGTGAGCAATCACCTGGGGCGGCGGTCAGCCCAGCCGGAGGCCTCCAGTCTCCGACCTTTCGGTGGGCTCTGGCAGCACAACCACCTTGTAGGTGGTTAAAGTAACAGATGCTAGATTCAGACCCCGGACTTGGAATCCAGCTCATCCACGCATCAGCTTGTGACCCAGGACTTAACGCCTCTTTTTTGTAAATGAGAATAACTGTACCTGCCTTACAGGATTGAATGAATGTGTTAATTCATGGGCTGCACTTACAATAGTGCTCAGCAAATAGCTCAGTGACAGCAATTCCCAGTCAGGAGGAGAGTCTGTGCCCCACCTGATTCCCAGCTCATCCTGGCCCACCCCTTGGATACTCCTCAGAGCAGCGGTCCAGCTCAGAGGAGGCCCTGACAAATTGTCCTCACCTTCTGGGAGGGAGATGGGTGGCAGGTGCTGTCAGCACCACCGCTGCCCAAGCAGAGACTCCTCACCATCTCCCTTTGAAGAAGGGCTCTAGCTGCTCCTTTATCCCGTTTGTGAGCACAGCCAACCTCCTCTCGACAAGCGGATGCCAAAACAGAACGGGAGAAGCCTCAGATGGGGGGAATCAGCAGTGTAGCACTGGTGGAAAAGATGCAGTCAATGAAAACCCTGAAGGGCCTGATCAAGAAAAAGGAGAAGCCAGGGGTAGGTGTGCTTGGGGACAGCTGGGTGGTCCGGGAGGGACCTCCAACATGTACAGAAAGAGTGGAAGAAAGGAGGTCAAATGAGCCTCAGGTCTACTTCCACTCAGGGCTTCCCATACCTACTGCCCATCCCCTGGGAGGCAGGACTTTCATCAGTCATCTTACATCCTCCACAGGAAGTGGTTAAAAAGGAGAAGTCACCCACACAAGGAACCCCTAAAAAAGAAGACATCACAAAGCCAGGCAAGGGGAGTAAGTGCAGATACCTGTTGGCTGTCACCTTCCCTGTGCGGAGGAAAAGCAGTGCAGGAGGCTCTTGCCCTGGATGTGTCTGCCGGGAGCTGGCTTTGCTCATGCCTCTCTGGACCTTACTTCCTCCTCACAGTGACGATGTGGAAAGCCCAGCCGTGGTGGCTCCCCTTCCTTCTTCAGCTCGTACCCCAGAGCTGGATCCTGATGGCCCTGTTCTCACAAAATGAGCCCATCTACCCAGCTGGGGGCCCTTGAGGTTGTTTATGTTATATCCAAACCCAGAGTTCCTAGGGTCTAATGGCCTCAGCTCACCCATTCTCCTTGGGGAACCTGGGTGGTATCTGAGGTCTGCCCTATGCATTCTGGCTCCTTTCTGGCCACAGAGGTATCCATCCCTGAGCAGAAACCAAGCAAGGGGAAAGGGGCCAAAATGGTGAGCAAAGAGAAGCGCAGCTTCCTCTTGGAATCCGAGGTAAGTTGCAAGAGAAGCAGAGGTGGGGTCCAGGCTTCCTCAGGAGCTCCAACGCCCCCGCCCCTCCTGGGATGGGGTCTCCTGCCCATGGCTGTGGCAGGAGTCATTTCCTTTCGTAGTTTGCTCTCCACTGCTGTTTCCATCATAGCTCCTCAAGCTCCTCCATCCCTATCGGGGCTGG
>RJWT010041552.1:0-12290 GCA_004365215.1 Cuniculus paca
TATATATACTTCAGATTCTAATAAAACCTAAATTGCACTGAGAGAACTTATACTCTAACAGGAGAGAGATTAAGATAAATAATTAAACTTTTGAAAAGAAAATTGCTTTCATAATTCCCTAAACATACTGTCGACTCACTTGAGTTTTTCTTTTCTTTGTTATGAATATTAGAATTACACATAAATATAAAGTTTTCCATATCACATGTAGAAAAAGTATTAATATCATAACATACATCTATTAATTATTAACATTCTTAATTGCATTTGCTATTTTAGCAATTGAGTATACCTAAACAGTATAAATAAAATACTTTTTAATGTTATAGACATACCATATATAATAAATATGTACAATATGATAAATGAAGGGTTTATTGTGTTTTGAGTTGTATACAAGATAACTGTATCATGTTAGACAGAATAATTAACTTACCATGTTAACTGAAGATTCCGTGTGCTTTAAGAAGATGTGTTTTGGTGTCAACATGACAATGGATGGAATGTGGTAGTTAAATTTAAATCTATCAGTTTGATTGGTTTGGGAGTGGTTTAGGGGTGTCTTGGTCACTTTTCTCTTGTTGCTGGGACAAAACACCTGACACCCAAAGTGAATCAAGAAAAGTTCTATTTAGCTTACAGATTCTGGGGTCTTCAGTCCATAATCAGTTGGCTCCAAGACAGGGTGGCATGACACTGGGGCAACACTTCAAGGCCACAGCCAGAGCAAAAAGGGAGAAAGCAAGCCTCCTCTCCTCTCTTATATTGTACACAGGGCATCCTCCCCCCTTCAGGGTGGGTGTAACACTCACAAATCTCCTTGCTCTCCTTTGCACAGGATAAGGATATTTACAAAGTAAGAACCCTGGCTCCCTGCTGAGCCTCTCAGTTAAACTTCTAAACTGCTCAAGTTGACACAGTGTATCAACCATAACAAGGGGCTTATTAAAGCGCAATTCTGCATAGGTCTGTGTGGGTCATGGAGATACAACCTTGGGCATTATAACTTCTCCCTGGCCCCTTCCTCTCTGACCCTGCTCTTCTGACCTGTTTTTTTGGCTCTCATGAACTAATAATCTGTACTTTGCCTTGCATTTCCACCATGACATTTCTGTTTTAGAGCCAGTCAACCATGGACTGAATCACCTGAAACCATGAACCAGTTTAAAGTTCTCTCTTTAAACTGTGGGTGTTGGGTGTTGTGTCTCAACATTGGAAAAGATGACTAATAAAATAATTTAACAATTATAACAGAAGGCAAAAATCAATTGCTATTTGAGAAGATGATTTAAGGAATCAGAAAGATGTCTCATGATACTGAGATAACCACTGTATCATTGAACATCTCTAGTGAAAGTTGTGCAACTTTATTAAAACTAAATTTAGTAACAAAGACTTTATTTAACTATTTTACTAAGTAATATCTTTAAAATAATTTATCTTTTCTATATTCAATTTTTCTTATTGACGATATTTGAATGAAACTTTCATAGTTGAAATCTTAGAGAAAATATATTAAGATATATGCTCATTCAAATAAAACTTCAGGTGGCACATGCATGTGATCCCAGCACTCAAGAAGCTGAGGCAGGAGGACCTCAAGGAGTCTGAGGCCAGCCTGGGCTTCATAGTGAGTTCAAGTTCAGCTTGAACTGCATAGCAAGACCCTATCTCAAAAGAGCAGAAATAAACAAATAAATTTTAAAAATCAAGAAAATAAAACCACATATATCAATTACATATTTCATCTAATTTTATTGTGGCAAACATTATACTCTGCATAAATACTGACCTAATGAGTTTCAGGAATTTTCAAAATTTGGTAGTGAATTGAGCAGTGTCTGTAGTGTTTGGGAAATTTGTTGGTTATCTTTGTCTTGTCTTTCCTTTTCTTTTCTTTTCTCTTTTCTGTTTTACAAACAACATTTGGGTATGGTATAATATTGAAAATCTCTACTTCTGTGATGATAAAAATAGGCAAATTTTATTTGTATCTCCAGTAAGATGGTGCAATAGTTAACTATGGTGTCAACTTGAATAAGAGATGCTCAGATGATTGGTTTAGCATAGTTTTGGGTGTATCTGGAGGATGAACTTACTAAAGAGGGAAGACTCATCCTGGATATGGGTAACATCAACCAATAGGCTCTAGCCTAGGTGGACTGAAAAAGGAAAGATAATGTTCACTTCTGTTTCTTAGGAAGAATTCTGATCTTCACCATCATGAGAGGACATTCATCTCCAGGTTTCCACTATAGACTCTTCAGATTTGCAGTGCAAACTCTTCAACCTTCTAGTATAGATGAGTCAGCCTTTTAGTGCATACCTTTTGCTTCTCAATATGAACTCTGCAGTGAGCTCTTGGACTGTGACTTCTGCCTGAATCCTCTGGCTCTCTAGCACAAAAATGGCCCTTTCACATTGTTCCACACTTGGCTCTGCAGATGTCCTTGTTACTGGACCATATATCCACAGTCAGCTCCTGTAGTAAATGCTGACTGATACAGAAGACCATTCTACAACTTCCCAACACTCTTTGGGCCCATGGCTAGAGTCGGTGACTTGGTGGAAATTGAAGTTTCCAAGACTATTTATTGTACCAGCGTCCAGGAGTACATCCCAAAAATTGTTAAAAGATTTCCAAAGATCTGTGGACAAAAAAGAATTCAAGTAGACTGAAGAAAACTAAGAATTTCTGTGAAACTGAGCATTTTCCAAAGAGCTATTTTTGTTTCTTATAAGCAATACATAGCAATTTTTCAGTTCTCAATAAATTTCCCTTTACCTAAAGTCATGAACATAGATTTTATGGAGCAGTGCCTTTGAAAGACTCTCAGGGAATATTTCTACTGATAATTCACTCTCAACAGGAGGTTTAAATTTTTACTTAATGGTATTTTTTATCATAGCATAGCTTTACACCAGCAATGGGTTATATTATATCTTCAAATAGCCAGTTGGAACCTAGTTTCTCTCCATGGCCTGAATTCTTTAGTGTCTTAACATGGGTGTGAAATACCCAAGGAAAAATTTACCTTTGCAACAGTTTGTGCTTCTTTATACTGAAACAAAATGTAATTTTCTCTGTATTTTTGCTAACATGCTCATTATTTGTTCAGGTAAAAATACTATCCAATTATCTCCAATAATAACACACACACACGCACACACACACACACACAAATACTAATTTAATCTTTCCTAGCCACACACATTTCTTCACACATGTACATCTACATTCACACACACACAAAAGCAAAAAATCAACATTTTTAGGGCTTACCAAATATTGTATTAGATCCAGCAAATACAGAACTTGCAAGAGTGTATTATTATTCTCTAAGAAACTAATTTTACTGACACTAAGTGAAATCCCCGGCCCTTGTCTTTTTGAGATAGGGTCTCACTATGCTGTTAAGGCTGGCCTTGAGCTCACTTTGTAGCCCAGGCTGGTCTCAAACTCACAACAATTCTCTTGTCTCAGCCTCCCGAGCACTGGGATTACAGGGTTGCACCACCAGGCCTGGCACCTGCTCCAAACTTTTCAAAAGCTTCTATATCATTTAAGTTTGTAATAATTGATAGATTTTCCCTTTCTACAGATTAATGTGTGTGCTCATGATTATATGTTTATGGTGCAGTTCAAGATGTGTGTAAAACGACCTGAATTTATCTTATAGATTTCCTTATTATGTAAATTTTGCTGTTTATATATTTGATGTGAGGTTCCCGGTGTCCACATTTTTTTTCTGCAATAGGCAGGTAAATTGAGAGGCATATCATACTTAACATCTATCCCTTGCCAAGACGAAAGGTAGTGACTCATTCTTTCATCAAGGGGCATTTATTGTCTGTTTATTTCTATTGTAACAGTTTCAGGTTAGATACATTCATTAATAGGGCTTAAAAGTGATGCTATTCCATTCTTATAATTTAAAAACATTAAACTGTAAATACATAAAATGTATTTCCTCACACTACTTGATTTTCCAATGCTCCAGTTTATATACAAAAGGTAGCCTACACACACTTGGTTATTTATCTTTATCTCCAATCATCAAGGTAATGAATAAGTTCCACTATCAACAAAATTTTTAAAAAAGTGCTCATTAATTTAAATAAAAAATTTTCATCTAATTTGAAACCATTGTATAATTTCCTTTGTCAATGCTCAAATTTTCCCATCTCTGAGCAGTGAATGTTTAGTATTAATCCAAAACTTTTTGACGTGACTAGAGAAGTCTTTGTTAGCTTCTTTTCAATTGAGGACTATGACAAACTATTTTCTAAAAATTTATATATTTATTGCCTCATTCCTGGAAGCAGGCATTCTACTAAAAGAGACTAATTTTATTCAACGGGAATGATATTTAAAATCTGGTGTTAGAGGTGCGCAGTGCTATCAAGTTATTAACACCTTCACAATCCTTTTAACAGACAAACCTCATACAGGTGTTTGTAGACTGTAACAAAATTCTATATAAGTAAACATAATAGTACCAAGTTAAATTCAGGACACAGAGTTTTAAGTTAAGTATATTACATCTATGTCTGTTTTGCTATACCCAGAGAATAATGATTCACTTGGACACAAGAAATTCTAAAATCAGAAAATATTATGATTGAGTGTATACTTCTTACTCACTTTATGCTATTTCAACTGGTATTTTCTTAGTTCAACAACTGATCACGTGCCTAGCCCTCCTTGCCAATTGTTAGATCAACATCTCTTCAGTCAAAGTCCTGTTGTACTTCTGCAACTGCTCCTATAGTAGATGCTTTAGCAAGTGCCCATGGGTATAATAATCTCATGATGAACTTTTATTTAGTAACAAATGTATAGCTCTACCTTTGTTCTTGAAAGTCAGCTGTTTTAGAATATAATAACAACCTTTAACTCTAATTTGTCCCTTAAGTATCTTAAGTACACTACTCCATTTATTTTATGACAATGCATTCTTTTATGAAATCTGATAAATATAAAATATATTTTTCTTTATAAATGACTTGTTCTTTTTCCCTAAATCTCCAAAGAAATTTTTGTTGTTAAGACACCACAGATTTAGCTATAGTCTGAATTGGATTTTTGGCCACACCAGGTTAATATTCATAGCTATATGGATTTTTTTAATTTCAGAAAAGTTTCTTAAGTGATGGTTTTCTTAAATGATGTTTTCTTTTCATCATCAGGGACTAATATATTAAATACGGTGGATTGTATCATGTATGTTAGATATTGTTATTTTGCCCAAAATTATTCTATTTTTTTCTCATTTTTAAGAAAATAGGATTTCATTCTTTATTTTCATTATGATTGTGTTGGTTTTTTATTCCTTCTAGTTGTGTCTTCATTTGTGTAAAATTACTTTTTTTATGTGTTTCTTCTCCATCATTATTTTCAGGAGGAAAAAAGTCTTTTATCATTATAGACAGTTTCATTTATTTTGTAGTTTTTGTCTTTCTGGTACAATTTTATTGTTTAAAACAATGCTATTTTACTGCATACATTTTTCTTTGGATGTGATTGCAATACTTTGTTATATTTCAATGCTAAATTATTTTCCTTAAATTTTAGAAGGAATTATAGTAACTCATAGTTTTTCTTAATTTCAGAGAGCACCCCCTTTATTTTCTTGAGATCTCAATGTGGTCCTCAGAATATGGCAGATTATGTTTTGAAATGCACCAATTTAATTGTATCTTTCCCTATTTTTCTGGTCCTCCCTTTTCTTCTCTATTATTCTTTTTCTGCTCAATTTCTATTCCTCTTCTAGAAAATTTCCTCTAGTAACAATTTTTTCTGTAAGGGATCCTTGCTTGTTCAATTTCGAGATGCCCTAGGTTGTCATTTGCTTTAGTATTTTCAAACATTACTAAAGGATATTTGCACTTCCACAAGATTGGGCTAGACAATGTCTCTTCCAGTTCTAGTTGCTGTGAATTAATACTGGCTATTCATTCTGCTGTTTCTAAGTCTTTCAAAACTTCTGTTTTATTGGTCTCTTCCAACACAGACTCATTATTACAGGTTTTGAGGTCTTTGGGAGATTATCCTTATTTGCCAGGAAATTGAACTTTCTGGTTATACCTTGCTACGTGGATTTGTTATAAATGTTGTCCATGAGAGTTTGGTCTCCTTACTTCTCTGCTTTTATATGAGAATTAGGAAATGTTCAAGCACCATACAACCACTACCAGTGTCTTCTCAAAATTGAATTATAAAATTGTTGAGATTTTCATTAACTATTTGCTCATTTCCTGGTAAGTTCTCACTTTAGTACTTTGGGTTGAAGTTTTTTGGTAGGGTATTTCTTATATTTATTTAATCAATCTTTCCAGGATTTGTGTTTGTGTAGGACTCTAATAACTCTTACTAATACCTGCTACTTGATGAACTCTGAATGATATGATTATAATTTAAAAACAATGATAAAAATCATAGTTGAAAGAAAGATAGGTATTAGGTGAATGCCAGAGAAGAATAATAGAAATATCTGTCCTGTAATAAGAAAAGGAACTCAAATTTGAGAAAATAACAATAAGGAGATTATTGATGAGATACAAACTCATGAGCTGAAATCTGAAATTTTTTTCCCACTTCGGAAAAAGTTATTAGTTAGACTTGTAAAATAGAGTTCATGCTAGGGAGATATTCAGAACACTTCAGTCCCTTGATTTTCAACAGAACTATGTAACACATTTTAGGCCAAAATACTATTCATTATAAAGGCCTGATATACAGGCATTCTGAAAATCAGTACTGAAGATAGGAATACATTCCAGAGAGCACATCAGACTCCATTTCTTGTGTACAGTCTATCCCTAAAAGCTAAGTACTCTAGCTGTTTGCAGTCACATACTGTCCTCACTGCACTATTCTTCCATTCACTTCAGTGGGTGCAATGATATAAGTCTGCAACATTTACATAAAACAACAGAACAAATCTGTGATGCCAGTTAGACTTCTAACCCAGAGTTCATGTTAATGAAACATTCAGATCTCTGCTGCCTCCTGCTTTTAAACAGAGCCAAGTAGCATATTTTAGGTCAAGCTACTATTCACTCTAGAGGCCTGGTATACATGCACTGTGAAAAATCAGTATTACAGACAGGTATTCCAGAAAGCACAGTCAGACTCCATTCTTTCTATTTAGTTTATACCCAAACTATATGATATTCACTGTTCTGTCATTGAATTCTATGGGTCCAAGAATGCTGGGGAAAATCCTAGGTTGCAACTTTCATTTAAAAGAGCAGAACAAGTCTGTGACATCAGGTAGACTTCTAAAGTAAAGGTAAAGTTAGTGAGTCATTCAGAACACTGATACCTCTGATTTTTCCACAGAGCTGAACAGCACATATTGGGCGAAACTGTTATTAATTATAGAGGCCTGATGTATACGCACTCTGATCATCAGTATGGTAGATAGGTAGATATTACAGAGTGCAGCTAGACTTCCTGCATATAGTCTATGCCCAAATGCTGAATGCTGTAGCTGTTTGCAGTTATAAACTGATCTTTATGCACTATTCTTCCATTCATTTCTATGAATAGACTAGCTCCAAAACATATCCGAGTCTGCAACCTTCATTGAAAACAGCATATCAACTTGGTGATATCAAATAGACTTCTAGAGTTCATGCTAGTGAGTCATTGAGAATTCTACTGCTTCCTGCTTTCCAACAGAGTGAATAGCACACTTTAGATCAAACTCCTATCCATTCTAAAAGCTGATACACATGAACTCTGAATATCAGTATCACAGAGGTAAACATTTCAGAAAGCACTTCCAGACTCCAATCCCTGTAGCTAGTCTATCATCAAAACCTGAGAGCTCTAGCTGTGTGCAGTTATAAATTGCACTTTATGCACTGTTCTTAAATTCACCTATCTAAACAGAAGTATGCCAAGGAAAACCCAAGTCTGCAGATTTCATTTTATCATAACTCAAAAACTAAACATGAAGCTAATGCTAGCCCTAGCTCTAGCCTAGTCCTAACCCAAGCCCTAACCCTATCCCTAGTCCTAGCAGTAGGGCTCACCCTGGCCTTACATCTAAACCTATTACTCACCCTAACACTAAACCTACCCCTCACCCTAACAGTTCTCTTTCTCTTTCCCCAAAATGTAACCATAACCCTAATTTTAAAACTTGCCCTAGCTGTAAACCTAACACTAAACCTGATGCTAACCCTAAACCCTAACCCTATTTATCCCTAACTATAAGCCTAACTGTAAACCTAACTTTAACCCTAACGAAGCCCTGTCCATAACCCTGCTCCTAGCCCTTGCCCTAAGCCTAAACTTTAATCCTGTTGCTAGCCCCAGCCTTGATCCTACCATAGCGATAACCCTTGGCAAGCAATAGCCCAAGTCCTAACCCCAACCCTAACCCTAACTCTAACCAAACCTTGAAACTAAAGCTAACTTTAGCCCTAGCCCTAACCCTACCCCTAACCTAGTCCTAGCCCTACCCATACCCTACCCCTACCCCTAAATTGAACCCCTAAACCCTAAACCTAAATAAAAACATAACCTTAAACCTAACCCATCCCTAACTCTAACCATAGTCCAATCCCTAACCGTAACCCTAATCCTAAATGTAACTTTTGTTTAAAGCAGCAGAACAAATCTGTGATATCAGATAGACTTAAACTGGAGTTCACGCTAGTGATTGATTAAGAACTCTGGTCCCTACTGCTATTTGCCAGTGGTGAGCAGCACTGTTTAGGCCAAGTGCTACTTACCACTGCATGCACTCTGAAAATCAGTATTGTAGATATGCAGACATTGCAGAAAGAGCAGTCAGACTCCATTCCCTATATTGTCTATCGACAAAAACGCAGAACTCTAGCTGTTTGCAGGTACAAATTCCACTTTAAGAATTATTCTTCCATTCACTTATGTGGGTAGAGGAGTGCCCAGGAAAACTTGATTCTGCAACTTTCATTTTCTTTTAACCCTAGCCCTAACCCTAACATTAATCCTAGCCCTAGCCCTACCACTAGTCTTAACTACAAATAAGTCCAAATTCAAAACTAAATTATTAATGTTCAGTATGGAAAAAATTTTGTGTCAAAGTCAAAATTAAAGTTAACTAAAGTTATCATCTTTAGAGTTCCTTATTTAAGAAACGTGTGCAAAAATAGTCTCAGCAACTCTCAGTATAAATTCAAGTAACAAGAGTTTCTTTGAGCATGGGTAGCTTATCCCCATTATTCATAAGTCTAAAATTCAGATCTTTTGTTCTTGCTCTGGCAGCACATGTACTAAAATTGGAATGATACAGAGAAGATTAGCATAGCCCCTGCACAAGGATGACATGCAAATTTATGAAGTGTTCCAAATAAATAAATGAAATTCAGAGATTTTGAACTGTTCTGAGTTCATGGTTGATTATTATTTCAGTAGATGTTTCTATTTCTTATTATGTAGTATTTAATAAACAAATAAAATTAATATAGCAATATATTTAATAGGAACTTTTTATTTAGAGACAAAAATTTTATTAAATTATGTTACCTCTAGATACAGTCTAAAAGGATTATTATGTATTTTATTTATTCATAAAATCCTAATGTTTTATAAATTAATCATTTCACTTTGGCCACTGAAACAGTGATGGTCTTTTTTTTTCCCCCTCCCATGTTCTAAAACACTTGAGACAATACGATAAAGCAGCCAGAAGGACGGAGATAAAAATGACTCATTTTATCACTGAGGATGCTGACACAGGGAAATCACATGTATCAGTGAACTTCTTAAAGTTAAATCTCAGTTAAATATCTTTATGGTTTGGTCTCTGTTCAGGCAAATACAGGAGAGGGGAAAGAGAACGTATGTTTCCTGTGGATAGACTGAATCCACGGGAGGAGGAAAGTTGAGCCATTTATACACAGATTGTAATGATAAACACATGAAACAGACAACTACCTTTAACTTGAGAGAGAGGTTGGTGAAGGAGAAGTCCATAATCATGACACTAGAGTTACTCTAATAAAAGGAGTGGGGGTGTTGGCCAGAGTTTTGTATGAAATGAATATGCAGAGATAAGGGACTTATGTGGCCATATGCCCAAAACCTCCCAGAATGCATGGTTAGAGATTAAGAGATAGCCTACTGGGCCCCAAATCCAAATAGGGTCAAAACAAATTGCCTTGAGGAATGAATGCTCTGGCTCTTGTCCTCCTCATACTCTGATTTATCACTTAGGTTGGTCTTAAGGTCAATCATGTAACAGACCACCCTGACAGTCCCCTGTCCTCTTGTCCTTTCCCTGCCCCCTATGTAAATTCCTGCACTGACATCCTTCTTTTGTCCTTTAGCCTTGCTTCCACTGAGGAGTCTTGGTTAAGGACAGTCCTTCTCGACTTCTTGGAGTTTGAACTGAACATTGACTCTGAGTAATCTTTCATCTTTTGTGCCATGCCTCAGTCATGAACTGTGACAGAAAAGAAATATCTAGTGTAACAGTTTTACCTGGATCACATTATAATTTTGACTTTGAAATAAAATTGTATCCGTATTGAACACTAATAATTTGATTTGGAATTTAGACTTACTTGTAGTTGAAATTAAAAGAATTGCAGAGTTAACCACATGAATAGTATGTTTTTGCCTGGGAAAACACTATACTTTTTCTTTTGAAAATGTAGCAGTGCAAATTTGAATGGGTGTTTCTTTTCATATATATATATATACATATTATTCCAAAATTACTTCATTGACATTGAACCAACTTTTCATATTTGAAGAGGAATCCTGGAGCATATTTGTTTTTGTTCTTTTTCCCATAGAAATCTATTTTTAAAAATATAGGCTGATACACAATTTTTCACCTTCATCCTCTGCTAATCTTTTCAGATTCCTTAAAGTTCCACAAAACTCAACTCTTGTGGGATCATAAAGATACAATATGTGACAGATACCAGAGCTCTTCATGTACAAGTGCAAAAGGTATACACACAGTAATTATAGTTAAGGGGCTTTGAATTTAGGGTATTATTGAAGAGGATATGGTTATCTTTATTACCTGGAGCATCTTCACTCTAGCTCAGAATTAAAGATATTAAAAACTAGACTTTCATAATATCCTTTCATAATATACATAATAACAGGCATACAGTACCAGTTCTACTGTGCATTGCTGTTGCTTATCTAAGTCTCATACCAGAAATATATGGCACTGAAATGAAGCTTTAAAAAAGTATGGAGAAATTCAGTGATTTATGTAACTGCTATTTTTCCCAGAAAAATAAATGCTCAAATTAATTACTTTGTTTTGCATGTTGAAGTCATGAATTAACTTTCTAATTCTAAAGGTATTTGTATTATCTGTGCACAATCCAAGGAAAAGGAAATATAGACTAAGACTTATTTTGATGTAGACATTGTCTTTGGTGCCATACGTGATTGGAACCAGATATTTAGGGTATTATTGAAGAGGATATGGTTATCTTTATTACCTGGAGCATCTTCACTCTAGCTCAGAATTAAAGAAATTAAAAACTAGACAGAAAATTATTGTCACTCTATAACTGAGAATCAAAGCATTAAAGCAAAATATTCTCCGTTCTAATTCCTCCTTTTTATGCCTTTATCCTGAACTTTGTCTGAGTATTTCCTCCTCCAAAAATTTCATTCTTCATTTTAGCAAGAAGTATTTCTGTCATGATTTATTGCTACAATAATATATTACGAATCTTATTTTCATGCTGATTTAAATGGTGGCTTATGTGTAATCAAAAGTAGAATTAAATGGAAATACTTGTGAGTCTATATCATTTTCTTCAATACTGTTATAGACTTAAGACAGGAATGAGTGAGCTACTTGCAGATGGTTTCACTCAGCTGTTACATATGGAGAACCTCATGTATGTTGCAGGCATTGTTTTATCTCCTGGATACAGTTGCGAATAAAACTATCAGAAATCTCTGATTTCCTGGAACTTCCAGTAAAGTGGGATGAAATGTATGATATACGTAGTTAATAAGCAAACTATCTATTTTAAAATATTATGGATATTTTAGAGAAAGATAAATGAAGTAAATAGGAACAAAGAGAATTGAATGTTTGGACAGAATTAAGAAGGCAATTAGATGGCCTTATAATTATCTTGGGGAAAAGCATTTTAGGCAAAATAAACAAGAAATGCAAAGGTGAGAACCTGCCTGACAAGGTTGGAGGAAGGAGGTGAGTAAATGGTGGAGACTTATTTCGCAGGTTGCACAAGGGTGAGAGCAGTGTGAAATGAGCTCGGAAAAGATAAAATGCAGGAAATAAACAGAT
>RJWT010041553.1:0-12292 GCA_004365215.1 Cuniculus paca
TATTTGAGGGAGGAAGATAGAAAAGGGGATAAAGAGATTGAAACTTATTAAGAAATTTTGTGAATATATATATATATATATATATATATATATATTCATTCCCTGACAGAAATGTAACTACTGAGTATCACATGAGTACACATACTAATAAAAAATATGTAAATATTCTTTGTCACCAAAAGGAATGAGGGCTGATAGTTGAGATGGGGAAACTTCAACATGAGCCTGGAGCTTCTTGCTGTGCCAAGATGAAAGTTGAATATTGAAGATGGGCAAAAACCTCCAAGGGTTCCTACTGGTCAAATTTAGGACAATTTAAACAGCAACATAAATAGAAACAGTATCAAATGATTACCACTGGTTAAAATAGAAATGGTAGTTCACACTAACGTTAATTAATTTAGTTTGAAGAAAGTGGGATATTTAAACAGTCTCAAAGTACTTCTTCCACACAGTACAATTGCTTTGCTGTGGAGAAAACTGGAAGGTGTCACCTTACTCAAGTGATGAAACTTAGTATCACTAATACTGGGACAAAGCAAAATTGTGCACCACCACCATATAGGATTCAATAAAAAATTCTCTGCTATAGCATTCCTTCAGAAGATGTATAATATGAAAATAATCATGAGAATCAATAAAAGACAAAATTGAAGGACATTTCACAAAGTAACTAACCTTCAAAAATCTTAAATTCATAAAAGTAGAGGAAAAACTGAGGAAATTTTTTAGACTGAAGGAGAGCAAGACCCAAGTTACCACAACACACACTTGACTTTGTCCTCAGCTCTTCCTATAAAGGATATTTGGGGGAAGATTAAAATGAATGCTGAGTATTCGATGGCAACAATCAATGTCAATTTGCCAGTGTTGATGGATACAATGTGATGTGGAGGAGGAAGTTCTAGTATATAGGAAATACACTCAGAAGTTATCATGCAACCCACTTCCAAATGTACCATCCTTAAATTTTGTTTGTAAATTTAAATTTTTTTCAGATTAAAAAGTTTAAAATATGTGCGCAATTTGGTACCAAGGAAAACACCTAAAGATCTAATGTTCAGGTATTGCCCCCAAATTCAGATAGTTACCAGAAGATCCCAGCCAACAAGCCGTTATCAACAAACACACATTCCATCAAGTTCCCAGTGCCTCACACTGAAGAATGAATGATTAACCAATGGTCATCAAATTCCTACGCATGACTTTCAAGATGCTGAAATAAAAAAGCAAAGGCCAAAATGACCCAGAAGGCAAATATACATAAGAAAAAAAGTACATTGGTCCATTTTGTATATTATATTTGTGGAACATATATAGGGCTGCCCCAGAGCCCCTTCATGCTTTTATAAGATATTTTTGGAATGGGTATTTCCATTTTCAGCATACAATTTAATTCTCTCTCTCTCTCTCTCGCTGTCTATCATATATATATATATGTATATATTCTCGCATGCTCATTCTGATAGTTGAACTGATAGTTGAAATTTACCACAACAATCCTTGATACTTATTTTTTAAGTAGGATGGATTTAAAAATTATGAATCAACCACAAATAATTAGTTTATTACCTGGACTTTAGAATCAGATGGACTTCACTTTGAACCATAACCTATCAGTCACATTGGACATTTGTTCCCTACTTGTCTCTTTTTCTGCAAAGTAGGTACAATAATACTTAGTTTATGGCATTATTGTGAAAATTAACTAAGTTATAACTTTGCCTACCACATAGAATATACTCATGAACGGGTATTACTGATAGTATTATTATTATTCTTCACTACTGGCCTCTAAATTATTTCAAAATATAATTCTTGCTTCTGGAAAAAGCCCTAAATTCATCATTTGTCTCAGCCATGTTCTGTTAAAGAATGTCTGTGATTGATTTTCTTTGATCAGCTCCTTCTATTCGTGATCCCAAATTCACCCACTAGTGCCTATGCATTTCTTCCCAGTTATTGAACTATCATAGCTCAGCATCAGACCCACCTTTCTATATTCCATTTTCCCAGGGCTCTTTGCTAGATTTTGTCACTAGGGGCCTTAGAGTGAGACTGGAAGGCTAATGGGTGAGGAAGAACATACTCCTTCCTATTTGCAACGTTTTCTGTTTTGGCTTCGGTAGTTGTTTTGATTTTCTGTTGCTCTGTCACTCAAGCAACCCTCTATATCCTGGAAGCATCTGTTTGTTTCAGCGTGGGAGATGATTACAGTTTGCAGTTTTTCCAACACCAGCCTCATCTCATCTCTGAAGCTCACTAGATCTGCAGAGCTCTGTCCCAAACCACCAAGTGTTAATCATTCTAGTCTCCTCCCTCTTCCTAGAATTGTAATTAGTGTTTCCTTTTTCCTTTGCATTTCTTTAATGCATACTTAATAATTTCTTATTTGAAATTTTTTCTATTAAAATAACAGCTATGTATTTACCACCTGACTGGGCTCTGACTGGTACTGATGAGTTGTTCATCCTTCTTAGATTTCCTTTGAACTCCATTCCAGAACCCCTCTGGGATAATCTGGTGGCTAAGCTTACTCAGTCTTTTACCACCCCATTGGATACAGGCATTTCTCAAATAACTTTGATCTCTGCGATTGTTCAGGCTAATCCCAGCTTTCTAGCAAAGAAAGAAACTCATGTCACCACACCTGATTTTTTCCATTCATGTCTGCTGGCCTCTTATGAGAAGGCACATTTGCTGTAGAGTACATGGTGTTTACCGGCAAAATCAACCATAAAAGGCTTCTGACTTAAGCTAGTAGCATAGCCACTTGTCAAGCCCAAAGGGAGAGGAGAGGTAGACTTTTATCATACCTATGTTACTCATTATGCTTTTCTTCCATTTTGTCAATCTCCAGGTTGCCCCAAAGAGTTCATCAGTAATTTTCATAACATCATTTTCATCTTAGTACTCCCTTGCAAAACAACATACAGTCATTTTCTTTTTCCTTTTTTTCTTTTTTCTTTTTCATAGCACCAGGGATAGAACTCATGACCTCATGCTTGCCAGGCAGGCACTTAGGCCACTGAGCTAAATCCCCGGCGCATATAGTCATTTTCTATCACTTATTGGGTCAAGTCTAAACTCATGAGGGTATTGGCCAATTACATTGAGTATATTTTATAGTTTCAGAGTGATGTTTTCATTTTGTAATTGTGGTTTTGGTGACAAACTCATACTTCCAGGTCTGTTATGCATTTTTTTTAAAAAAGAACTTCTAACAGCCTATAAGAATAGACCTACCAAACCAGGGGAATAGTATGCCTGAAACCCCGACCTGTGTTTCAGCCAGTCTCACAGTATCAAAACCACAGTACACTGGGGAAAGGTAGATAAGGAGCCAGAGTCTTCATAAAACTTGCAAAAGACTAGAAGAAATCCTTTCAGAAACAAAGACAGTTTCTCAAACAAGCTTGAAGTGCTTCTCACCCCAGGGGCCACCCATATTCTCAGGAGATTTGAGAGCCAGGAAAACATTCATTCTTCAACACCAAGGGTTGCTGGACTTCTACAATAGCAGATTATTTATGTACAATGAATTTTATTTTATTCTGTATCTACATTAAAGGACCTTGTGTCTTTTCCTCTGTCTGTGAGCATCCCCATCAGTCAAATATCATCACCCTTTCGACACCCACCCATAAACAGATAAATTCCACAGAAGGATTCATTTTAAAACACTTATTAAATAGGTAACTCTTTTCTAATAAATAATTATCTTCCATCATCAAACAACTTCTATCCTTTGTTGAGTGTATCATCACTCTTCGGGTTTTACTAGATACTACCTACAAAGAAAATTATCTGTGCTCTATGTCCCATGTCTAACATATAGAATTTGAAGAGATAATTCAGCTTATTTTTATATAATCTTAAATAGCCACCTAAAAAATACAATATGCAGGCAAATACCTGCATTTTGGGTCTGCACGATATCATGTACCCAGATGATTAATAATACCTGGGTTATTGACATATCTTCTAGATTGCCTAAAAAAGTTTGCATGCATAAAGCATATTTACATATGTTTAGTGTTCCTACTGAAATTTTGCTTGGTTATAATTTTGCTTTAATGTTAAATATTGTGTTTTGAGCTTTTTTCTTGTAAGATGACTTAGTAGTAAATTATCCTTATTTTTGATGTGTCTGTCATGACTTTTTAAATATATTTACTGTCATTCGCTTCATTTCAATGTTTCTTACTTCCAAGTCACACAGTTACTATTTATTCTATTTCAGCTGGTTCATGATTAAAATGTGGCATTTTGCAATTTTTTTACTCTTCTTTCTCAAGGATTTATGTTCTTAACTTAGCCTGATTTCTTACTTAATGTTAAACTTCTCTGATTTTGGGAATATATAGAAATACTGAGTGCAAAATGAGAGATGTAATCAAAAGAAAGTTTATGCTACCTAATTTCACCAAAAAGAAAGAAAATGTTATGAACAGGGTAGGAAGTGGTACTGCCTCTTTCAATTTATCAGTGTCATATAATCTGAGTGTTACTTCTCTCATTGCTGAGACACATAGCTGATAACCACAAATTAAAGAAGGAGAGGTTTATTTTGGCTCACAGTTTGTGAAGGTTTCAGGCCATAGTCAGCTGGCCCCAAAGCAGGGCAGTATGCCAGAGAGGGCATCACAGAGGAGAAAGAGCTGCTGGCAAGCTAGGCAAGAAATGGTGGGGAGCAGGGTCAAGGCAGGGAATAATATACACTTCCAAGCCATGACCCCAGTGTTATGGTTTGTGTCTAGGTGGCCCCCCAAGCCTCATGCAGTCATGGAGGTGACTGAATCTAGCATTTGTGATTGGTTTGTTGTCTAGTGCTAGGATTGGCAGTGAGTGCTGCACCCACCCAGGGGCGGAGATGGTATACACTATAAGGGAGGGAAGAAGGCCTGTTTTTTCTCTCTTGCTCTTTCATTCTTGTTGATTGTAGCTGCCATGAATGGCTGCCCCTCAGCCACACCACCCTGCCCTGGAACCAGCTGAGTATGGACTGAAACCTCCAAAAGCCATAAGATACATAAACCTTTCCTTCCTTCATTTTGCACATCAGGTATTTTGTCTCAACAATGAGAGAAAAGTAACCAAGACACTCCATGTTCTGCATCTTCCCAGCAGGCTTCACCTACCAACATCAGACCCGGCTATAAACTCCTCAGTGGATTAGTCAGTGATAAGTGTCATACACCCATGACCCAGTCACCTCCCAAATGACCCACCTATGAGCACATGAGGCTTTGGGGGGGCATCTAGCTATAAGCCATAACACCAGATTTCAACCAAAAAATTGAAAATTGAGTGAACAGGGTGGGAAGTGGTACTGTCTATTTCAATGATCAGTGTCATAGTCTGAGATTTATATGTGGCAAATTATAAGACATTTTGCAGTTCTTACTTTTTTCCATGAACTAAGATACATTTACTATGCATATATCATTGAAATAAATAACATATTCATACTTGAATGTGAAAAATATACTTTTCTTGATGAATCATCTGGGGGAGGTAAATGCAAGTACCAATGTATTTATTTTTGTATAAAAGTCCTTTACCCAGTACTGCTGGCCAAATTTCACATTCATTTTAATTTTATACCCTGGCTTGATAAGCATAATTTGCCTTAGTTTAAGCTACTCTAACAAAAATACCATGCATTCAGTGGCTTAAACAACAGATATTTCTTTCCTTTTTTTCCATTTTTTCTTTTTTTCAGAAATTTCTTACAGTTCAGTGAAGTATGTAGCCCAAGATCAAGTGTCCAGAGAGCGTTCCTTTTCTGACTTGCAGATGGCTGTTTTCTTATTGTGTCTACATGTGGCAGTAAGGACAGAGAGAGAAAGAGAGATAGAGAGAGAGAAAGAGAGGCAGAGACAGAGAGAATGAGAGACAGACAGAGAGAGAGACTGAGAAAGCTCTCCAGGTTTTATAAAAATACTAATCATCCTCTGGTCGCTATCCTCATAACCAAGTATCTGCAATATGCCTTTTCTCCAAATACCATTCAGTTATTCTAACATACAAATTTGAGGAAGGGGAACACACGTTCGGTCCACAGTATAATTCTTACATTAAATAAATACATATAAATAATAGAGGCTAATTTTATTTATATCTCCCCGGAACTCATCATACTTCAAAGGATAGAATATAGACAGATTCCCTGATGACTAAATTGCAACTTATTTAAAAGTCCAGCAGAACTTGACTTCTCCAGCATGCTCAGATGCACTTAAAAATTCAATCCAATCTCTTACCATGACTGACACTCCTCCCAATCTGACACCACCTTTGGTCCCTCTCTTTTCCTTATTTAATATATTAAATTAAACTATTTCCTTATTTAATATATTCCAGCTATACCAGTGCCTGTGTTACTTATTTTTCCAAGCTTATTTTCCTCTTAGGGCTCTGGGATATGATGTTTCTCTGTCTACAATGTTGTTACCGTCAAATCTTCAAAAAGTCAGTTCCTTCTCATCACTCATGTACTAACTTCAAATGCCAGCTCTTGGGAGAGGTCTCTCCTAAGCAGACTAACTCTGCTCTGTAGCATTGCCCTGGGTCAGAGCATTTACCTGTATCTGAAATCATTTGCTCACTTGCTGTTGGCTGTCATGCATCTAAGTCCCATGGTAACCCCATTTTTCCTGGGGCTTCTCTCCAGTCATTACCATTTATGTCTGATCCTAAGAGCTTTTCCAGGTCCCTGACTTATACTCCAGTTCTTCACTAGGCAGAAACCTGCCCCAAATCTTGCACTGTTTTCCTTGGTCCTGTCCTCTGCTTTCCTCCTACCATCCCCTCCACGCTTCAGAACTAGACTCAGCTTTCTGTGGCCTCATTCTTTGTTCCCATGGCACAGTCTTCCTAAAACTTTTCATCTTTAAAAGACTCTTATTGCCATAACTATGCTCAATGGGTCAAAAATCTTTGATTGAACACTGACCTCTTTAAGAAATAGGATGAATATGAAAGCTATTCTTTTATTCCTATGGCATTCTTTGTACAGAAAATTCTGTGACTCCCCCAGAATTTCTCAATGTATTTTCAAGAACATCATCTGTGCAATTGGTTTCCTATTTACCCACCAGGACAAAATAGAATTTGGGTAGTTTACTGTAGGCAACATATGGCATAGAGAGGTAGTTAGTTTCATGAGTCTGGGGTCAAAATCTGGGATCAAATATTGGCTATGCTCTTTACAAGTCACAGGACCCTGGAGACATTATTTAAAATCTCTGAGCCTTAACCTCCTAAGTAGACAGTAATCATGATAAAAGGGTTGTTTTGAGGATTCAGTGAGATAATGTCTATCCAGACACACTCACATATTGATTGTCAAAGTGCAGAAACATACATACCTCTGGAGGGGAATTTGCAATAGGTATCAAATTTACATAGGTGCTGCCCTTTTGGCCCAGTTGGGCACCCACAGTTATTCCTCTACATGTGCACAGGGTTATGCAGAAAGCCTTTATTTATAATAGCAAAGTATTAGGAAAAACCTAAATGCCCAGCCACAGAAAGTTGGTTGGCATAAGAATATTATGCAATTGTAAAAAGAATTAGAAATACTTCTATGAACTGGTGTGAAGAAATTTTTAGGCTATATTACGTGAAAAAAATACATACAAAGAATATATATATGTTATTTACATATGACAAAAAATAAATAGGTATCTTTATCCACATACACAGACACACATACATGTATTTATATATATCCTTATGTATGTATGCACATATAACATGGATTTTATTATAAAGTATAATTACTATATATTATGTTTCCTTATTTTAGAAAAATGAAATATAAGAAAGATAAACTAGAACATAATGAAACTTGTTACCTGTAAGAGATTGATGGGACTTGAAACATAGAAGCAAGAATAATTTTCTAAGTACAATTTTTAAATGTGGTCTTGCCTTTTGAACATGTAGATATTATAGAGATTCAAAACTTGAATTCATATTAAAAGGGGACTATCAAAAGCAAACTCTAAATTTGATAGCAAATGGAAACAAATGAACCTAACTATAAACCAACTTGCTAATATAACTACATTCACACACAAAGAAATAATTAAGCAGATTTTGAACATAGCTTCTGACTGCATATTCTTGGTGGCATCATATCAGACAAATTCAAATTGTGGAGCCTGCTATATGACATCTGTCCTGGAATCTTAATTCATTAATGTTACAAACAGCAAAACAGGCAATAGGGACTGCTGTAGATGAATGGAGAATAAAGAAACAAGACGAATGAACACAATGTATAATCCTCCTTGGATCTTGGATTTAACAGAAGAGTGACTACAGAGGACACTGATGGGACAACTGGTAGAAATCTGAAAACAGACCATGTTTTACAATATATTTTTTATCCATGTTAAAATCCTGGAATACGATTAGGGTGAGGTTATCTCTGTTCTTAGGAGATGTGTGCTGAAGTATTTTGGGAAGAAATATAAGGATTGTACATGAAACTTATATTTAGATTTACAGCAAAAAAGAGAAAAAGAGCAAATGCTCAAAATGTTCACTGTATTACTCTAAACTCTTCTGATTTGAATTCTTTTTTAAATAAAGAATTGAGGAGGTAACTCAAAACAAACAGTCCAAAAAAAGATCAGTGCCTGTTAGCTATTACTATCTCTGATTCTTCCAGTCTGGAAGCCTTGAGGAAACCTGGAATAAATACATATGGTTGATAAATAAAAAAGAAATCATGTACTGGGATCTATTTTCAGCCTACTGAAGCATGTCAGTTGGTACTTTACTTATTCATTTCCCATAGGATTTACCCAAACAAATAAAACTGCCTCCAACTTTAAAAAAGGAAGCAATACTGGCTCCAAGCTTCCCTGGAAAGAAGCAGTTAACTCTTATCCTTACATTACCTCCTCCTTGTTTAGTGATGCGCCTTGGCAGAAGCTCAAGGGGAGTATCATTCCAGCCTCTGGAAGAAAAGGAGACAACACTGCCTCCTGCTCATGAGTTGGGCTGGGGATGGGCAGCTACTTCCATCCTGCCCATCCGAATTGTGATGACAAAGCACCAGGCTGAGCAGGGTTGAGGGGTCTATGTCATTTCAGATTTTAACTACTGAAAGCAAGTTAGAAAGCTTTTCTCCTGCATCAGGGAGAGGGAGGTATAATTTACAGCAGATTAAGCTCACTTTATCTGAGGGGCTTTTAAAAATCTATAAGCTCTTTCTTTTACATTTCTGTTACACAATAGACCTAACAAAACAGTTTTAGACAGTCCTAAATTACATACTTTAAAAAAAAATCTTTTTCCCAGATATATAATATTTGCCTCACAAAATGATGAAATGACAATTTGCCCCGGGTCTTCTATTTTCCTTTCTTTCAAGCCTTAAAAGCATGTTTCATTTCTATTGCAAGGTTGTGTCCAGGTATAGACAGACACCCTTTGTGACTGGTTAAAAGCTACAGAAAGGCTCTATTCAAACATAATGCTGCTCATATCCAGATCCATGCTAGGAGGAATAAATTGCACAAAAGCAACTAAAGAAAACTGTTTTATGGATACCACTGTGCTACATTAGCTGACAAGGGAGAGATGATTACATTTATAGATTTTTTTTGTCCTTTTATAGAGGTAGAATCTATATGCAGTTGAAAAACTGTGTATTATCACCACTGGAATTTGAATTCAGCTAATGAGAACTAACAGCAGAAGGAAAACTCCTCACAAGGCTGCTTGTCTTGGCCCTTCCATGGGCCATAAAACCAGGCTGCCTGTTCACCTTTGGGGCACAGTACTACTGATATGCAAATGCATTGCAAGATTCCACTTCCTTTGCATCAATAAAAATATCAAGACATTCATCTCTTTAAGTCATGCGTCCTAGGCTAATAGTGGAATTAGAGACTATTAATACCATGCTCTAATTATAGAATATTGCTTTACATTTGTGGTGTATGAGCCTCTGGGTTGCAAAGCATAGTCACACATATAATTTTCCTTAGACCTGGGAACTCCGGGAGCAGACTCTGAGTTTAGCCTTTCCATCATGTGCTTCCTTAAAGCAATGGAGCAAGACATGACCATTCTCAACACTGCAGCTTTATGTCTGCCATTTATTGGAATTGAGAAACCCCGACAGGTGAAAGGGAGGGAAGGAAGAAGAGAGAGAGAAAGAGAGAGTAGTTCAGCTTTTGTTACTTACTAGCTGTGTGACTCCAAACAAATGACAAAATTTCTCTGAGCCTGTTTCTTCAACTGCAAAATAAATTAGCACTCAGGAATGATAGCTGTTGAGTAATATGGAATGTACTAACTAGCATTGATTTCTTTTCTTACTGTTGTTTTTTTTTTAATTTGGTATTATTTCTATCCTTTTTTCTGTTTTGCTTTTTAAAATAAAAAAGATAGCTGTTTATTGATTTACCTATTTAACTCCCTTAATATTTTTATCAGTCGATAGATGAGAAAGTTACACATGTAGAGGTGGAAGTAATCTGACTACACTATTAAGACACAGTGCTAGCTTTCATGAACCTCACATGACAGACGTTTAACTAAACCAATACAAACTAATGTGATATTAAGGAAAGCAGGCCAAAGCCACCATGCACAGTTGTAAAGGTTTTACACTGCACAATCCAGGGGACAACATTCATGTCATAGCATATCTGAGTGAAGGCACTGCTGAAGTTGTGAAATACGCTACCTCAGAAACCATGCACACTAGCCCTGTGGTAATAGAGAAAGGCTTCATAGAAGGGACATCTGATTTAGGTCATTTCACAAAAAGGAAAAATTACATGAGAATGTATCAAATGAATATGGAATTACAAGACCCTCATTGCCATAGTAGATAAAATGTGTGTATATGATAGAAAACTAAAATTGAAATGATAAAAAGAGTACATGATAAAAAGCCTTGTAACCAAATAATCTGCACTTTACTCTCAAAGCAATAGAGTACTTTAGTAAAAATGCGGTTGTGGCTTAGCATACCTTCTCCACTTCCCATCTCCAATTTCCACATAGAGATTTACATAGTTCTATGGATTGTCCAAACTGCAGGAAACCCCAAACATTACTGAGAATGACAGGACAAACTACTGTATAGAGGAAGCATTGTGACTGAGAGGGAAATACGCCTTGAAACAAAGCTGCAGCCTCAGTGGGCAGATTGGCAAGGCAGGAGCGAGCTGGACCTCCCCTGCAGCCCACCTACTTTGAGATCTCAATAAATAAGAGTTATGAGCTGACTCGTTTTCCCTCCAGATTCACATGGTGAAGCCCTAATCCTTGGTGCCTCAGAATGTGGCTACATTTGGAGATGGCATTGTTAAAACTACAAGTTAAAATGTGACCCGGGGGATGGGTCCTGCTGCAGTATGACTGGTGACCAGGTGAGGACGCAGTGAAAAGGCAGCATCTATAAGCCAAGGATAAAGGCTGCAGGAAGAGCCAAACCTGGGGATGCCTGGGTCTTGGAGTTCTGGCCTCTGGCACTGTAAGAAAATAAACTTCTTTTGTTTGAGCTACCCAGTCTTTGATATTTTGTTATGGAAACCCTGACAAATGAGTATGAGCCAGAACAGTTCTATTTATCATTTAAGCCAGTTTACATTTCATTTCCTGTAAATTTCAACCAAAATATTTTAACGGATACAATTGCCAATGAAAGACTCTAAGCAAAGCAGTGCTATATATGTACACACATTTTAAAAAAATTATTAGCAGTAATTGAGAAAAGGACATTGTGAAAAGGGCCAGAAGTCAGTAGAACAACCTATCACCAATATCCAAGCAGTGAGAGAAGGCAATGGTGTTTTTAATGGGTTAAAACAATTCACCAAAATTGTATTATATTATCTCATTTTTATTTTTAAAATTACTATTTTACACATTATTCATGTGACACCATTTTACTTTTTATTACTGTACATATATACATACACACACATACATATATATATGCCTGAATCTTTAGGATAAAAATTATATTAGTTGTGCAATTTTTAAGAAAAATAATTTAAGAAATAGTGATAACCGAACTCTGTCCCCTTGAATGGAAAGAAATAATCTGAAAGACGTTTAGAACCTCCTTACAGCCATCCTTTTAAGGCACATGCTAAACAGCCTCATGGTGACTCTTTCCTGGATGATCCTGAACCAGGGTGGTCATCCTCCTTTGAACTAACACCTTTATGCTTTGGATAAATATTCAATCTTCCCGCATTCTGCCTGTACTAAAATTTAGCTTCCCATGAACGTGTACCCTTGAACTTGTGGT
>RJWT010041554.1:0-12294 GCA_004365215.1 Cuniculus paca
GTGCCAGTCAGATCCCAGTTCTCATCTGAGGGCTGCTGTACCTGGGTGCGCACCTCCACAGTGTGCTCACCACTCGCCTCCACCAGCGTCTTGGTGGAGAATAGGCCCAAGTCTGCAAGGGAGAGTCAAGTAGGGCATGAAGCAGAGGCAGAAGGTGGGGACCTGAGGCTCCAACTCACCCTTGTCATTCCTACTGCCCCGGCCTCTGACAAGGTAGACAACAGGCTTGGCAACACTCAGTCCAGGAGAATGGACAAGAACACCAGCCCCACGTGAGGCCGGGAGGGCTGGTCACACAGTAGGATGCATGCCACTAAGTAGGCACTCAATGACTGGCCAGTTTCTTTATCATTTGAGCCAGTTAAAGATTTAGTCAACCAAAAGAAAGCCTGAAATGAGGCAACCCACTTGGAACCCCTTCTGTCTCTCTCAGACAGAATCTTTCTTTCTCTCAATAAATATATTCTACTCATAAAAAAAAAAAAAAGAAAGAAAGAAAGCCTGAAATGTATTGCAAATAGCCCAGTGTGGCATATACGGGTATAAAGAAAACAAAAGTGACCTCCACATTTCTGTAGTTTCTACTACTTTTATGTTTGAATTTTTCATATTAAAAGGTTGAAAAGGAGGCTGGGCATGGTGGTACCATCTGTAAACCCAGCTGAGTGTGGTGGCATGTGCCTGTAATCCCAGCACTAGGAAGGGCGAGGCAAGAGGACTGCCATGAATCTAAGGACTGCCTAGGTTACACAGTGAGTTCAAGGCCTGTATGAACTATATAACAAGACATTACATGAAAGAAAGAAAGAAGAAAAAAAAAAGAAAAAAGAAAAGAAAAAAAAGTGTGAGCCCAAACCATGGCTCTCAAGGGTTTACAACCTGTATTCTCATTCTTGATCACCAAGAAAACCAGAAATAACTCCAACCAGGCCCCAAGATATGTACCTTTTCCATTTGCCCACTGTAAGGGACATATGACAGATGGAAGCAATATAGGAAGCCAGCTGCTCCATCACTTCGAGAACACCTCACATGGCCTATATGTGACTGAGTAGGTGAAATCATTATAGCTACTGTCCTAAGGCTTCAAGTGGGGGTTCTCACAGGGTCATACCTAACTCAGATCCTCATAACCCTCCCTCTACTTTCTGTCTCCCTTACTTACTGAGCCGCAGGGACCCTGCCAGGCCCCGGATCACGGTGATAGGGTTTCGAGGGTCTGTACAGAACTGCAGCAGCACTGGTGAGAAGGCATCTCGTTTACTTTCCAGCTGAGAAACAAACGGGAGAGACCATGTTATGAGGGCCCTATCTCAGGCTCCAAGCACTCCCCCAACACCATCTTAGAACCCCACACATACATAGATGCTGGGTGTAGGGGGGTTGAGTTTTTCCCGTGGCAGCTTCTCCTCAGTATTGATCTTCGGTTTTACAGACTGGGCAGGAGAAAGGTAGGACTCTCGAAATTTCCCTTTCACCTTGGCATTCCTGTGGGAGGACATTGGGATAAAGACAAAAACATCAGGGTGACGTGGGGAAGACTACCTCCAGGCTTAGTGGGAAGCCTTGCGGGCAACAGCTGCCAACTCACTTGCTGGCACGCACGACATCAGCAGCACAGTGGCTGATGGTGAGGTCTGCCATACGCAGCCGACGTTCTTCCACCTCAGAGGCAATAAAGGTCTCCTTGTCACCACTCTCTACCTTGATGAGCCGGATCTTCAGCTCCTTGGGGGGCCCTTCACTAAGTGAGCGTAGCTTCAGCATGTCAGCACGGCTGACGCCCGGAGGCCCAGGAGCTTCTTCTCTAGGCTTCTTCCCAGGGACAGAGGCTGATGGGGGCGTGGGCTGGGCAGAAGGGGTAGGAGCCGGTGGAAGGGCAGGAGCTGTGGGTGGCTTGGCCTTGGAGGCCCCACCAAGATCAGGCCGGGCCTTCTCACGACCTTGGATTTCCTTGCTTTGCAGGTCCAGGTTCCCTAGCACCCGCCGGCTTTTTTCTTTGGGGGCCTTGGCCTTTGCCCTCCCTTCCCGGGGCCGCCGACCCACACTGTCTTTACAGGTCCGCCTATGCCGTCGGTGCTCCTTCTGATGCTCCTTCAGGTGCTCCTTCTGGCACCTCTTGCCACTGCCTGGCCCTGCTGCCGCTGTCACACCACTGCTCTCCTCCTTGACCTGTGCAGGAGGCAGTAGTCGCTCAGCCACACTGTCCAACGGGTCTGCTGTGTCCACCAGGTCTCCTGGATCGATGGCACTCCGGCCCACCCGCTCCACAAGGGTTTCACAAGCCCGACTGATCTCTTCTAGCACCTCAGACTCAGAGCGAGCAGGTGGCAGTGGCAAGGGTGGGGGTGGCTGGGTGGGGGTCGCTGGACCCGGGGCTGGCTCTTCACCGGCCCTGTGCTCCCGGGCCCAGGGCCCGCCTGAGGTAGAAAACTGAGATGACAAGGAAGCAGAGGGCTGTGGGGAGCCCTGGGCACTAGGGGCCACTGAGGTGGATGGTGGGGCAGTAGCACCTGATGGGGGGCCAGGGGAATACTGACTGGTGGGCATGGGCCCAGGCCGGGTGGAAACCGATGCTCCATTCCCCCGGTAACAGTACTTCTGTCCCTCCAGCACACAGGCCAAGGATTTGAGCAGGCTGGCCGGGCTGGCTGGTGGGGGTGGTACGGGTGGTGTTGGCTGTGGCTGGGAGGGTGGAGGGAACTTGGCTAGAGGTGGTGGTGGTGGTAGGGCTGGTGGTGGCTTCTTTTCCTCTTCCTGGGTGGTGGCACTGGCAGTGGCAATGGTGGCGGCAGCGGTGGTGGTGGTAGTGATGGTGGTGGTGGCATCAGCAGTAGTGGTGGCAGCAGTGGTAGTCGGGGCTGTGTCACTAGGGAATGGAGGCTGCAGAGATGCAAAGGGCTCCTTCAGTGGGGGTGGGGGGACCACTCCTGCCTCTTGCTGCTGCTGTTCTTCCTCCTTTCGGATGGATTCATCCAGCATCTTCATGATGTTAGCCAGCCCATCAGGTAGGATCTTGAATTCGGCTGGCTCTTCAAACTGGTCCTCCAGTGGGGTTGAGGGAAAATCAAAGAGTTGTGGGCCTCGGGCAGGCAGTTCCCCAACCCCAGGCGGCACAGGCTGAGGGGCTTTACTCAGGGGGCCTGGGAGTGGCCCTGGCTCCACCTCGGGGGTCTTTGGGAAGGAGACCCCGGGCCGTGGGCTCTCCGAGCGCCTGAAGCTTCCTGAGGTATTTTGGTGGCAGGAGGAGGGAGGAACTGGAGGTAGGGCAAGGGTCAGGGGTGCAAGAGGTGGGTCCTGGGGGCTCAATGTCGGGCTGGGTGGCCGGGGAAGGGGCTCCACACTTCTGGAGAGATAAGGAGGTGGGGAGAAGGGCACAGGCCCAGTAGGGCTGCTCCTGTGACTGCCATTGTTGTTTTTGTTGCTGTTGCTGTTGCTGCTGCTGGTGGTTGGGGGAGTGGGAGGGGTGTGTGAATCCTGAGTGCCCACAGAAAAGCGGGGAGCTGGAGGCCCCAAGAAGCCCTCACGGTGGGGAAGGGATGGTGGGGGAGGGCGAGGGGGTCCTTCAGTCCCAAAGAAGAGTTCCTCCAAGATCTCTCCATCTTCTCGGGCTCCCCGGCAGGCTGGGCCCTTCAGCCAAGAAGGCGGTGGTGGGGGACGCAACAGGCGAGCACAGTGGGGTGGGGGGGGTGACGGGGGCCCAGGTGGCAGGGGCAGGTGAGGCGTGGCAGTGGGAGCCGCCAAAAACGGTTTCCGACTGCTGTGTGCCAAGGGCCCCAGGCGGCCCTGGTGAGGGGAGACCTCCAGCGCGGGAGTTTGGTAATGGTCAGCGCCAGGCTGCAAGTATAAGATGGGGCAGTCAGAGCGCTGCTCTGGCCACCTCAGAAGTGCCACCTCAGGCAAGCCCATCCTGATCATCACTCACAAGGCCTGGGCTCGACTCCACACCCCGGAGACTGGTGTTGCTGCTGCTGCTGCTGCTACTGCTGCTGGTGGTGGTGATGCCAGGGAGGCCAGGGGGCCGGGAAGGGGCGTAAGGCACGCAGGCGGTAGTTGCTGCTGGTGAAACACTGGAGTCCATCCGCGACCTCTGAACTCTGCTCTCTCTAAGGTCACTTCCGGGGGGACGGGTTGCAGGCAGGCAGCCATGGCTCTCTGCTCCTGGGGGGCGGGGGCCGGGGCCTAGGGGCACAGCCGGGACCAGTCGGTGGCTGGGGGGATGCGTGGTGTAGGCTGGAGCTGGGTATGGATATGGGTGAGGCAGTGAGTGCCGCTGCTCCTATGGGAGATAAATAAAGACATGAGTAAGGAATGAAAAGCGTGGAACTTGCAAGTAAAACGTGACAGCCAACAAATACAGGTTTACCTGGCGCTCTGGGGGTCCTGAACCCTTGCGCTCAGGGCCCCAGGTATCTCCGTGCAGGGTACTCCACAGCCCTGGCTTGGTCAGCTGAAATGGGGGGCTGGTAGCCAGGCCAGAGAGGGGTGGTGGTGGTGGTGGTGGTGGTGGTAATGGTGGAGGAGGCAGTGGTAGCCCAGGGGGAAGGCCAGTCTAAAAGAGAAAAGGGTGAGAATCGTAAGTCCTTGTCCCAGCCCTGCATGCTCTCTGTCTGTTGGCCCACTTACAATCATACCTGTTCAGAGCTGCAGCCTCTCCTGCGCTTGCCTCCAGGGCTGAGGCCCTCTTCCCCTGAGGGGCCTGAGAGTACAGCAGGAGGCACAGGCTGCACCACTGGGGGTTCAGCAGCTCGCTTCACTGGAGGACCTCCCCGCTTGGCCCCATAGTTCCGCTTGTGCTGGGGACAAAACAAGAAGAGCAAATGGCACAGGTGCAGGCTTTGCCTGGCCCTCTTCCCTAGCCCACCTAACCCCCAGCCTCACCTCAAGGTGCAGCAAGTTCCACACTTGCTCCAGTGGGGGCAAGACCTTGGCTCGGTGTTGGCAGGAGCCAGCATGAAAGTTCCAGAGCTGGGCCTAGGGGTGGGAGTTAAAAGACAGAAGATAATACAAGGTGGGGGCCCTGAGCTAGAAGGCAAGGCACAATCCCAGCCCCTTATGCCCTGCTTCATCCTACCTGCTGCAGTCGGCCAATTCGGGGTCCCAGCTCAGCAAAGCTTCCCCCATACCGAAGGGCGCTATGATAGCAGCGTATGGCCTCCTCACTATCATGCTCTGATTCATACAGCTGCCCTAGCTGTTCCCACAGCCCTGGCTGCGCTGGTTCCCGAAGCAATGCCTGTACACAGCCATGCAGGGATTCCAGCTTCCCATGGAGGGGTCTTGGGGTGGGTGTCCTACAGAATAAAAAGGGTTTAGGAAGGTCATACTTGGAAAAATTTTGTCAAGGCTCCAGCCTTATCCCTACCTCAGAACCTTTGAGTTCTCTACTTACCCTGGAGCATAATATGGTTTGTTGGGGTGCCCAGAGCTACTGCCATGTGAAGGGGGTAGGGGAGCAGGGATGGGGGGCTGCCCAATGCTGGCTGAGCATCTGAAGAGAGAAAGGGTTTGTTACATACAGCAAGAAGAAACAGTCTTCTCCCTCAGAAGGAGGGGACCAAGAAAATAAGAGCAGCTGAGGATGGTACCAAGGCCCAAAGAATGACAAAAACCCGTGGAGAATGACACAGAAACAGAAGAAGATGGAAGAAGAAGTGCTTAGAAAGAGAGAGAAATGTGGCTCAAGGTCTCACCTGCCTCCAGGCAGCCATGCACTACGAGGAGGGGGATGGGGCGGGCAGGAGCTCCAAGCCCCAGAGCAGCTCAGGCCCCCAAGGGCAAAGGCTTCCCGAGCAGCGCGGGCCCCTGGAGGGTCCACTGCCCGATGCATCCAGCCTAGATCAGGAGAAAGAGATTATACTCTTACTGGGGGCAAAACCAGCGTTGTCACTGTAGGCTCAGCCAACCCACCCCAGTCTTTCCCCTTACCAGGTCAGCAGTGGCCCCAGGAGCCCTGGAGATCGAGCACGGCCCCCTGCCCCAGTTCTCTGGGAGGATGGTCCGGCTCCAGCCACTCTGACAACAGTGCCCACTGTCCCCAGATGGCAGCCCCTGGCCCTCCACAGCCGATACTAGAAAGAAGAGGAAAAGGAATACAAGTGAGCTGACCAGCACAGTCGGGGCCCAGGGGCTGGCACCCACAGATCTTTCATTTGTGGAGACCCATTCGGCCTAAGGAGCCCCTAGAGGAACATGAGAGTAGAGTGGCTGGAAACTGGGAGGAGTGCGAGGGAAATGGATGGCAGGTGCAAACCCGTAAGAAACCACCAGGACCGACCCAAATGCCGCTGTTGCTTACCCGGCCTGGGTGGGAGCGTCCTCTCGCAGCGTTGGTGAGCTCCAGAGATCTAGCCAATCACAGGACTTCCTTTCTCCCCAGAAAGCCAATCATCACCCGTGTCTCCGCCTCAGTAACAGCCTAGCCGGAACCAATAGGAGCAAGGTTAGCCCCGCAGGCAGCGGATGGGGGGGGCGGAGGAGGGGCGGCGGAGCCGGTCAGACCGGCTCGGCCCCAGGTGACCCCGATATGACCTCGCGGCTCCCACCTGGGGTCCCCATCGTGGATGTGACACCTGGGCCGGCAAGGCAACGGCGGTACGCAGACTGGCTAGGTAAGACCCGTGCGAGTGAGGGCGGTGAGTCTCATTCACCGGCCGGCCTGGGGGACAGCGCTGCCCGCCATCCTAACACACCGACAGAACCGACCATGGCCCTGGCCAGACGTCACGAGTCACCCCCTCCCTGGCCACTGCGGAGCCAGCCCCGAATGCTCCTTAGAACGGTTCGGTGCTAGTCAGGCACAAGGCGCAGGGACTCCGGCACCCAAACCCATCAGTGACACTACGAGAGCGCTCCACCCCCATCGCCTAACACCGTTCCCCAACCACGGTCAAGTCCTAAGTCTCAAACCTAATTCCTCCACTTCCTGACTCTCTGAGTCAATACCAACCGACGCCCCCCAAACCAGTCCCCCCTTTGATTCCCCAAGTTCTGAGAAGTTGCGCACCGTGGTCCCGGGTGTCCCTTCTCGCGTGGCTCCAGTATCCTCTATGCCCTTTCCCCGCTGGGGCCACGCGGTTCCCCACGGCCCACGTGGCCCCCGCCCCCCAAGGGAGGGGGGGATTTCGGGGGTTGCCCGTGACGTGGCCACTTGCGCAGCGGAAGCGCTGTGTAAGTGTGTGTGGGGGGGGGTCCTTAGTGAGGGAAGAGGGCGGGGCTCGACAGGCAGTGACATCACCCCTGTCCCACTCTCACCGCCTACTCCCTTAAAGAACCCAGAACGCGTTTCAGTTCCTCCTTCGTGGCCCCCCCACCCCTTTTCCCGTCGATGCTGGCTAGACCCACGGCGGCACAGCGCTCCCCTGTTCTGGGCACCTTCTCGTTAGCCCTGGCTACCCTTTCTGTCCTCTCTCGGCCAGGAGCTTCGTCCCGAGCCTACCCCGAGTCCCCGCAGGTAGGGAGCCGGCTTCGCTCCCAGGATCCGTCCATTGAGAGTCTAGAGTACAAAGACCGGCGAGAGGCGAGTACAAAGCGGCGGGGGCGGGGCCAGCGCTCCAGCTGGAGAGAGCACAGGGCAGGAAGCCGGGGGAGAGCTCGCTGCGAGGGGCTGGGGGCGGCTGGAAAGTTCGCCTTCGCTGAAAAGTGTGCGATGTGGGGAAATTTCCACCCACCCCACAAGTGCAGAAGGATTTCTGGTGAAAACAGCCCTCCCTCCCGGCAGGGGCAATGTCATCTGTTTGCATGGAAGCGCTTGGACCCTACAGGTCCCGACGTGCCATTCTGCCGCGAGCCCTAATGGACATTTACGCTTCTCGGGCCGCTCCGTGGTTCACATGGAGTTTCTGTCACGACACTCTACCTCAGAGCCAGCAGCTTTCCTATAAGCTACCAATCCCTAGACGCGTACAAAGCTTAACTGGTCAAGTAGAGCCCAGGCTGGCTGCCCGCACCCAAGAACTGCAGGGACTCACGGACCAGGACGTGGGCAAACGAGGACCTGGCAGACTAAGTATCAGAGAAGCAGATCCCTACTAAGGAAGTGGTGCCCGGGGCGCAGCCAGTTACCAGGAAATGCTGCTTCCCTTTCTGCGATGATGACACTTTCCCTCTGCCACTTCCCCTTTCCCACGGGGAACTGAGTCAGCTTTCCCTAAACTAGTCAGTTCCGTCCCTCTCGCCTCCTGCTCTTCAGTCTTTATCTACAAACCCCCACACCAGCATCTGGGAATACAGTGCCCTCCCTTGAGGACAAAACTTCCTGTGCACTAAACACACTCTAGGCAGCCGCCTCTGATCCTTGTTGCCCCCCGCCCCCCCACCCTCAGCCCTCACTTGGGGCCTGATTCAGTCTTGGGGTGTCAGTGTGTGAGTCAGCCAGAAAACCTTCCCCTATTCCCACTGACTCAGCCCCCGCCTCCCTGAACTCAGACACACAGTCACAGGCAGACACAACTCTTCAGCCCACACACTGCTCACCACCAGTCCCGCGGAATTTCCCCCTCTCCTCTCCCCCACGACGGTTCCTTCCCGCGCGGGGTAGCCCCGCCGCCGCCGCCACACGCACACCTGTTCCTTGTCCCGCCGGCGGCGGCCGGCTCGCAAGCGACTCTCACCTCCACTCTCGCTCTGGGGTAGAAATAGCCCTCTCCGACTCCGGGTGTCCACACTAACCCAGGGGAGGGGACAACCACGGGCAGGCACAAAGACAAGACACCCACAGACTTCTCGAAGACAGATAGGAGACAGACGCACGCGGCCAAAGTCAGGCTGGGAGGGCGACACACTTCTAGGGCAGACATTCCAGACTCCCCCAACCCGATCCGCAAGGCAGAGATCTAGCCGCTCCGAAAGGGTTAATTCCGCTCCCGCCAAGGACACGCCCTCCCCATCCGGGCACTCCCGGCAAAGCCCAGCTCCGCCCCCTCCATCCGGGCTCAAGACTCGCGGACTTTAACCTACCCCCTCCCTCTGGAGCCCCTAGAGAAACCACTCCATCAATCATACCTACTTAACTCTCTCTGGGCTCGAGGCCGAGGAACCCCTCCGCGCAGCGCCCCAGCCACGCAGGACGCGTCCAAGAGGCCAGCCGTGCGCACACAAAGTCTATGCACCCCGCTGATGGGGTTTACCGAGCAGACACCCGGTCGGCTGCACTGGGCCAGTTCAGGACCCCGCGGCAGCCCGCTCCCCGCCTGTCCTCATTTTGCCTGGTGGAAGCCAGGTGCTAAAGGCTCGCTTCTTACCTGGGAGAAGGCGAGGCGGGGGGTGGGGTGGGGGACAGAAGGGCCGCCGGCTGAGGCTCTGCTGTGACTCAGCCACCCGGGCAGGCCGCCCGCCCGGGATTCCCTTCCCCAGCCTTCCCCCGCGGACGGCCCCTCTCCGCCCCCCACCGAGGAGTGACAGTGCTGGCCTTGGCCCGCTATGTGTCACTGCGGGCCTTGTGTCTGCCTCTGACTGGGCGCTGTGTTCACCAGTCTGCCTGACAAGGTCGGCTGTGTGTGGGTCCGGCTGTCTGTCTCTTGTGTGCACCTGCATATCTGCTCATCTTGTCTCCCTCAGTGCCTGTGTCTGACGCGTTCCTGTCATTATCCCTGTCTACATGACTCCGCGGGGCTGCTTCTGTCTGTGTGTCTGCCTGGCTCCTGTCTCGGTCTTTTGTCTGGGTCTGCCTCTGTATCACTAGGGTGATCACGTGTGTCTCTGCACATGTCTTTCTGTGTTTGCCTTCATGTTCCTGAACAGAGTCAGGGACTACATTGGAATAGGCTGACCTAGCTGACTCCTTGCCTTACTCCCTTGAATCTGGCATCTTTCTGGATCAGTGAGCCTTCTCTTTGAGTCAGTTACAGGGAAGGGGGGGGCGCTTCTGTCTTCAATTAAGTTCCGCCCCATTCCTAAACATCCTTGCTTATTCTCACAGCTCCCATTAGGACAACTGCTAGCACTTAGTGAATACTTGTTACATGCCAGACACTGTGTTAAATATTTTACAAATTAACTTAATTTTAATTTTACAAATTAACTTAAAATTTTTTAACTTCCCCAAATTTGAACACAGTGGGTACTTTGATTACCCCATTTTGCAGATGAGGAAACTAAGGCTCTGGGAGGTTAGGTAATTTGCCCTAGTTCATCCTGCAAGTGACTGAAAGAGCTGGCCTTCTTTCCAGAGCCACATCCTTACCACTCTTCTATACTGACTCTGTGCACTTGCTCTCCCTTGATTTTATTCTCATCTCCTGGGCCAGCTTTCCTCAGCTCTATCCTCTTTTACCATCCCAAATTTTTCACATCCTCTAGACAAGGTATAGATACGTGGCTGTGCAGCAGATCTCAGAAACTGGGTTTCTTGGCAATGAAATTCATTCATTTAACACATTCATTCAGCACAAATCCAGAGGAACCCCCTATGTACAAACCATCATGCCAAACAGCGAAAGATATATAGAAGACAACAGTCCCACTCAAGAAATTCAATGAGTAATAAGGAACAGCAGTGCACACTCAAGGAATTTAAGTTCTTGCCTTAGAGGAGATCTCTTTCTCCTACAAAGGAAAGGGGAATGCAGCAGAGCCTGAGGCAGAGAATTGGCAGAAGGCATGAAGGAAGCAGAAGAAGAATAAGACTTCAGTTGTGGGGAGCAAATGGGATAATGCAGCAGGGAGACAATGGGACAGAAAGGAATCTGGGAGGAAAAATGAGATGCGAACATTGCCATTGCAATAGTCCGTTGTGGTAATGATCTATTATATCTCCCCACATGAGTTGGAAACAACTTTCATAAGCCAAGCTATACAACATCCTATAGGAGCAAAGCCCTCTCCCAAGAAGAAATTCCTCCAGGGGTATCTCACATATACTGTGCTTTCAGCTTATAATTCAATCAGCAACTGATCTGCAGCAACGGGGATGTGGGGTACAAGTATTTTGGTGGCACCAGAAAGGCTGGCAAAGTACAGGACTGAACCATTCATAGGAGATAGACAGGAAGACCATAAACCAGGAGGGCTGAACCACTTAAACACACATGGCAGGGAGAAGCTCAGAGTTGAACGGGACCATTCTGAGGAGTGGACATGATACAGGTCATATCAAGCATTTTCAAGCATGGAGGGCACTCAGGGGCCAGACTTACCAGATGGCGCTTGCTGTACCCTGTCTCATTGGAACCAGCACCCCAGAAGTGGGGTGTAGCAGACCTCAGTGGAGTGGACAGTGCTACCGGCCTGGCATGGTGCCTGGGGGAACCTAAAAGAAAATAGTCAGTCAGAGGTGGGGTCTCCCAGGCTAGAGGATTTCCTTGTGCTCCCTCCTTCTCTGGGGAGAAATTTGGCTCTGGTGATCTGATGAGAAGACTTAAGAATTGGTTTCCATGGTGACCAGAAAAAACACCATCCCCAAAGTGGTCCTCCAACCTTCCCCTTCAGGAAGCAGCCTGGACCAGATGGTTGGGGAGCATGCTATGGCATCTGAGGAAGTCTACAATGGACAACAAATCATGGCTCTTCCCACAGAACCCTCCTGGTGAGACTAGCCCCATCTGTACCCAAGCCAACCTCAGCCCTGGCCCCAGGGCATGCAGACCCTCTTCCTTCAGCTCAGCTGGCTTCAACCAAGAGGTTCCTCAGCAGCCTTATCAAGACAGCAGACAGTCAACTCCACCCTCTGGACTCTGACCCCTCCCCTTCCCCAAGGCGGGTGCAGGCAGGTCTTGGCGATCAGCACAGGTGGCCAGACTAGATGAACGGGCCCAACGGGGAGGAGCCTTTCTCTGCAACAATGTGACTCTAGGCCTGAGCCTGGAAGTGGCCTCTGCTGCAAGCCCCCCTTCATCCCACCCTCAAGGCCATATCCTGTTTCCCCATCACCTCCTTCCTCTGTATGGCCCAAGAAGGTGACAGAGGCCTACTCCCTTCCCTCCCAAGCCTCAGAGATAAAGAGGTCTTTTAAATTCAGGGCCAAGAATCAGGTGTCCATCCAGGGGTCGGTCCTCAGTCAAACCTAACCTCAGACTTATTCCTTAGGGACCTATGTTTTCTATTCCCCTAAGCCACGGTTCTCAGCCCGTGGACCCACACGCTTTGGCTCCCAGTCCAGTCTCTCCATTCCCTGCCCTTCCAGCCCCCATCCTTCCCCCTGCCCCAGAGACTAAGGCCTCTGGCCCCCAGCCTCCATGATGCAATATGCTGCAAGCTTCTGTGGCTGCTGATGACACTGCCCCCAGGGAAGTGTTATTTGTAACCCAACGAAAGCCCCTCACCAGGGTAGTGGTCAGCTGCAGGTTGGGAAAGCCA
>RJWT010041555.1:0-12292 GCA_004365215.1 Cuniculus paca
TGATTACAGTGTAACATCTTACTGTATTTTACAATTGTCAATATGAATTAATGATATGGGAGTCTCACATGGACAGTACCACTCTAACAGACTTTACTATTTGTTAAAACATGGTTTTATATCTATAAATGAGTCTTCAAACTTATCCTATGATATTAAATTCCAGAAATAATTCAAAAATTAAATTTCATGTATACTTTAAGGAAAAGGCTTGCCCAAAATGTGTGGTAGTTGGTGGCATGTATGTTCAAGTATGTATAGATAAGTATATACGGATAAGTGAAAGAAATCATATTGAATATTACTTTAAAAATCTCAAAGCTGTTTTCTAGATCCAAACTATGCATTTCAAAGGGGGAAAGGGATAACAAGGCAGAACCATAAAATATTTTTATATTTTATAACTGCATTTTATTTTTCAGCTTTTTATTAGTACATGTTTGCAGTTCATAATGATTACATTTCTTGTGAGGAATTGGTAATTCTTTTTCTCATCCCCTTCCCTTCTCTTCCTGCTCCCCCATCTGTCTATTGTTCCACTCCCCTTTTGTAAAAGATCTATTTCCATCTTTTCTATTATCAATCTTTCTTTTTTCACTCTTTATTTACATTTTGGGTATCTCATATAAGAGAAACCATATGACATGCTTTGAATGAGCTTGTAAGGCATCTGCACAACTGATGCTTCTTGAAGCTTCTTGAGGCCCTCTAGGCACTACACATTCGTATCTCTGCCTCTTAGTATCTCTGCACTGACAAAAATGAGTATCTGGTGTTTGTCAACATTTATAGAGTGTATTTTTGGAGATAAGCATGAAATTAAAGGCTATGTGCTACATGAAAATTCATTTTGAGAATTGTGAAGAATACCTGTACGCAGCCACCTTTTGTAGGTGGCTGAAACTGAAACGACCCATAATTATTAAGTCACCAGGCAAAGTCATGAGCCCAGACATTCTAGTGGAAGCTGAGTCTCACATGGAGCAAATAACAGAGAGTTTTTATTTTCTGACTGCTACCTTTTCTCTTCAACCTTCATTAATGGTCCAAACAGTTTTGAACAAATCTAATAGATTTTACTATTTGTTTAAAAAAAAGAAGAAAGAAAAAGAAAAGAATTCTTCAATAGGTACGATTTCTAATTCCAAGGTTAAATTCATTCATTGCCCACTTTGGACTCATTCTGCCCCTTATTTTATCTCTTTTGGTTGTATGACTAAAACTTGCCTATCATCCTATGGAAGAAAATGTTACTGCTTTTTAAGCACATCTGTCCCAGTATTACAATCCTTCCACACAAGGAATTACATTCATATATAATAGCATTGCTTCTGAGAGTTATCCAGTCACCTCGTCCCAGCTTCCGGGAGTTGGCCAATCAAAGATAGCCCCAGATTCTCGCAGTCAACCAATCAGCACAGGTACACTCCAGTAACCATGCTTCCAAGATAACTAGGTCAAGGAGCCTCTGTGGTCGCTCTTCTGGAAGTTCACCAGTCTTGAGGTCCCAGCTTCCAAACAACTTGTAGAGTATTTGATGAGAAATTTCTTCTGAGAAGCTGTGTTCTATTAATATGACCTTAGGTTCCTTAGCAAACCTCAGACTCAGCTTGTCTCTGATATTGCAGTGGGGACCTTCATTCATTCACTGAGAGCAAATGACTCTTCTGATAAGGGGGTTCCTACTCTCTGCAATGGGTCCTAGCTTGAGAATTACCTCAATACTGAACTACTCCTACAACAGACTGTGTGCATCTTAATTTCCTATTTACTAATCTCTATTCCTTCTCTGTTTCTAAAACCAAGGTACATATGTACTCCTGGTGCTTGGTGAGAATATTTTGCTGGTACATAAACTTAGAAAAATTTTTATGTGTATTTAATATGTGTATAAAAATGTTAAACACATCAGATCAGTGATTTCAAGAATATATTGGTTAAATAAGAGTTAATATACAATGTTGCTATGGTCTGAATATTTGTGTCCACCAAAAATTCCCATGTTGATTTTAATCACCAGGGCGGTGGTATTAGAAGATGGGACTTTCGAGAGATGTAGAGACAGGGAGGCTGTGCCCTCATGAATGAGATCAGTGTCCTTGTGGAGGGCATCTCCGAGTGTTAGCTAGCCATTTGCACACTGTGAAGCACCATCTATGAACCAGAGAAAATGAACCCATACAGATATTAAATCTGCTGATGCTTTGCTCTTCAACTTCCCATCCTCTAGAACTATAAGAAATAATTTTATATTACTTATAAGCCACCCAGTAAATGGCATTTTCTTATAGCTGATAGTACATATGAAGTACTCAGGAAGATTTGTCAAAGGAACGAGTAAAATTTTACATAAACCTTAAAATTGAGAACAATCACAACACATATTACTGCAGCGGCTAAACAGTTGGTCACAGGAGATAAGGATAAATACCTAAATCAGTCTGATGCCATTCAAGAAGTCTTTCTTGAACATAAATGCTAGAATTATCTCATTTGAATCCCCATCTGGAAACCCTTAGTCTTTTCCTTCTTATTCATTTGAAATTTGAGCATATTCTCCTCTAAACTGATGGGAAAAAAAAGTCAAAATTCTTTGACATTTCAGATCACAAACCAATTTTACATACATTAGTCATTAGATTGTTTTATCAGCACACAGGATAGACAGAGAATGTCTTTCTGTTCTGTTGTGAAAAAACCAAGGCTCATGAATGCTGACTGACTTTCTTACAAGGAGCAAATATTAAGCAATTTTTCTGTGTAAGGCTCAAGTAGCTAGACATTTCCCAGGAAGGTTATTGACCTTTAAGCCTTTCATTTTGTGGTGGGCGCTTAGGTATTCACTATGACCTAATCCTTGACCTGCTTTGTGTACATAATTATTCTGATTATATGTGAAAACTAGTATTAAATGTTTGTAATTATGTAGAACAACCACAAATGAAAGGAAAAGGCTTTGTGTTTGGGGAAATTAGTTTAAGTAATGGAACCAATATTTTAACTTTTTATGTAGATTATACTTTTCCATCTATTTCTATGGTGCTTGAGATTTAAGAATTGGTGAATTTTATCAGATACTACTGCTATGTATGTTAGTCTCTTTTATGATGATATAAGTGAATACTCAAACTGAGTCCTTCATAAAAAAATAGAAACCTGTTTGATTCAGAGCTCTGGAGGCTGGAAAGCCCATGAACACAGTACCGGCATCTGGCGTGAGCCTCTGTCTGCATCCTAACGTGTGGAAGGAAGGGCAAGTGAGCATGTGTGAGACAGAGGTCAGGATGTAGCCAAACACACTTATATCGCAAACCCAGTCTCATGAGGACTAACTCACCCCCCTAATAATGACCTTGGCCTGTTTGAGAAGGCAGAGCCTTCCTGGTCTAAACAATGCCCATCGGGACCCAAGTCCTAGCAGTGTTGCAATGGCAATGAAATCTCGACATGAGTGTTGGAGAGGGCAGTGAAACTATTGCATTATGTTTATACTGTTTATTTAATTTGTTGATATAAGAAATTAAACTGATAGATATCCTGATCTACAGCCATGGTTAAAATCCAAGGACAAACATTGCTAGTGTACCTTTTGACAGTAAGTTCCATCTGATACTGGTGTTTCATTTCAATTTCAACCTTGTTTCTATTAACTGGTATATATCCCAGCTTTGATTGTTTTACTCCAATCTAAGATTTTCTGTTTTTGTTGGGAGAATTTAGTCTTTTATGCTTTGTGTCATGACATACTTGATTTGATTCCCTTATCTTTACATGATGTTTGTTATTTGTTTTAATTTATTGTTTTCTTTCTTTTTACTTAGCTTGACTGTATGGTCAAGTTGTTTCATCTCTTATTAATTTTATTTTTCCTTGGGTTAACTTCAAAGTTCTACATAGATTTTATCTTCAATTCATGGTTACCTTTTTTATCCCTCAAGCTCATAATTATATTGATATTCATTTAACATTTTATGAAAACAAGATAGTAACTCTTTCCAGACTAAAGTTCTTTATTCCTTTACTGCTTTTTCCTCTCCTTCCAATAAGGCAAGACCTTTAGTATATTTTCACTTGCTTATTAGCTTCCTTTTAACCTCATCTGTACTACATATAAAACCTCTGGACTGCTTTTATTTACTGTCTGTTCTCTCATCCAAACTCAGTTCTTAAATAATTAAGCACTTTTTTCAGGCAATTATTAGAATTTTTCTTGCAGTATTCATACTTTAAGAATTCTTGTCCAT
The DNA here is from genome assembly GCA_004365215.1 of Cuniculus paca. NCBI lineage: Eukaryota > Metazoa > Chordata > Mammalia > Rodentia > Cuniculidae > Cuniculus > Cuniculus paca. The sequence goes on from RJWT010041555.1 coordinate 4,245, forward strand.
TCCTTAGTGTATATACCTTCAGATCATTATTCAGCTCTTTTCAATTATAAGTATACTCCCAAGTTTTCTGCTTACCAGTTTTATCTTGTTTCTATTCTATCTACCATAAAGTTCTCCAGATTTATACATCTTCTGGTGTGAGTGCTTTATTAAATGCTTCCTCAGGTGGGGTATGTGGTGATGTGATTTCTGCAAATAATGTTCTTAAAAGCTGTCAGTGAATAATACCCTATCACAGCTTCGGTCCTTTATTTTAAAGCATCTAAGATCTGGTTGTATTATTACATAGCTTTGGGATAACAAAACTTCGTTATCAATCTAATTTCTTTCCACTTCAAAATATTTGTTTCTATATGGGTGGGCTAAATATTTATTAGTCTTTATCATCAGCGTTCAGAGATTTTAACGGAACATGCCTAGGTGTATGTAATTCCTCAAATTTTATCTGGAATTTGAGCTGTTCAAGTGTGTTGACTCAATTATTCTTCAGGCAATTTTTTCCATTACTTGTTTAATTATCTCGTTGGTGTCTGTGTTCTCTCATTCTGGAGCTTTCGTTTTTCTCATGAATGTTTTCAATTCTTCATGCCATCTTTGAAAACATCCATGTTTCCCCTCATATTTCTTTTTTTCCTCTATGAGTTGACATACTCTTCTTCCCGATCTTCAAGCCATGAACTTGAGCATTTGTAGGGTTATTCCTCTCTTTTAGGCTATTTAATTTTTAAATTTTCAAAAATAAGGAGATTCCAGTTCTAGGATCTGTGCTGAAAGTCATCTTGGGTCTCCTTACATCTTCCTCTACATTTTTTAAATATGATTTTAAACAAAGCTTCTCTCTTTCTTTAGTAGCCTATCCATAGTTTTCTGTTTAATCTTCTCTTTGGCTGATAGGGCCTTTGAACAAGATGTCATTTTTTCTGTGCCCATTCAGACACCTTGTATGAGAGCCCTCCTGAGAGTTGTGGAGCCTACAACTATTTCTATCCTGTGTTCCCCATAGGTACAGCACAGTTTTGTGATATTTTATGTTCTGCAAATGTCAGATGACCAAACCTATCTGTTAAGTTCTAATTCTTAAGATGAGAGAGATTCTAAAGTTTAGAAGAGATGAAGTTGAGGTGAGCTGAAACTGACTTTCCCCTGGAAAGGGCCATTTTCGGAGCTTTGCCTTTTGTGCTAAGCCCTAGAATAGTGGTCCCACAGAGAAAAATTATGCATGCAGGTGTGGCTCACCTTTGCTTATTGGCCCACTGGAATGACTGAATTGAAGCCACAGCCCTGAATGGAAGCATGTGCAATAAATAACTCCACCATCCTCCCTCATTTCACTCATAATATTCTCAATTTAGGGCAATTAAAAAAATCAGTTTAAATTTAATTCCGGTTCTGCCATATTTATTATAGAAATTTTCACTAATCATTTACCTTTTGAGCCTTAGAGTCCTTATCACTAGAAAACTAGCCTTTTCCACTTGCCAAAAATATCCTTCCTCCTCTTCCAGCATGCTAATCGACTCAGTTGTGTAACTGCCATATATTCAATTGAGAATTACCACTCCCTATATCAACTCTGAGTAAGAAAATTATTTTGGAGTAAAACTTGGCAAAACACAATCTTGAGCTGCCAACAAATTATTCTGCAAGACTTCAAAACATTAAGTTTTAGCATTTACTCTCAAAGTCAAGCCAATTTTGCTTTAGGGAGCACTATTGTTTGAGCTGAGAAAAAAAATCAAACCTAAATTGTGGTTATGCATCTGGCATTTTTAGTATAAGTATGAAAGCAATGGATTTGCCTGTTTTTTTCCCCAAAATCACATAAGCTGCAAAGTATACACATATGGAATTTCTTTTCACATCCAAAAAGTTAAAATCAAATTGTAACTGCAGAGGCTTGTTCATTAGAAGTATGAGAGAAAAATGCCTAAGAATTTTTACAGTGCAGTTTTCTTTTATAGAGATGACTTTTCCCTTTATTTTCCATTGCTGCTTTTAGATCATATTTAACCAGAGTCAGCTGAAGAAGCCACAAGCCTCTAAGTAGCAAGTATACCATCTTAATGCCTCATATGTAGCATTTTAATATTCTCTTTGGTTCTAATGTGTCTTTCTGCCCAGAGTATCTGTCCTTCCTGTTCCTTTACTCTTCATACAATTCCAAGGTTTAATGGTCTTTCAATTACTAGCATTGGCTCATGGGTCCTGGTAGCCATGGGTGTGTGGCTAGTGATTTAGAAAATTTAGCATTAGATTCAGTAATCTCAAATATGATATTATAGATTATTCAATAAATTCTGCAAGCCACTTTAAGCCCCTTGTTTTTATCATCAGCATATATACAAAGCCCACCCCCACCAGATCGTAAGCAGCTTGATGGTGATGTTCCTATTATCTCTGATCACTTTAAGGAAAAGGACCAGTCCTTTAGGCAATAGATGTTCTTTACCTTGCATCAAAAATTATTTTAGTATCTTTCCTGCTTACAATTACATTATGCCCCAATCAGAAGTGTTAATGCTAGAATCCAAATATCACGGCAGATAGAAACTGCTCTTCTGCAAACGCATATGAAAAATAGTTACCATTACTGCCACTATTATCTTATTACTAAATGTTCATAAAGTAAACTTTCTCTGCTGATAAGTGAGAAACTACTCTAAACTCAAAGAATCAAACCAAACTGCATCATAGTTTTCCCCAACCTGGACTGGACCAAGCATTTCTTTGATTCAGGATTTTGTTGTTGTTGTTGTCGTCATTTTGTCTTTGTTTTATTTGTTTGTTGGGTTTTTGAACTCCTGATGTCCCAGTCTGTGATTTAAGTGTTGGATAAATTGCAATCAATTGCATGCACTCTAACTATCCCTGCTATTGCTTCTGTGCAATTGTGCTAGAGTGGCAAATGAAGGATTAGAGGGTAACTCTCTGGAGGTGACGAAAATACACATCAATCTGTTCCTGCTGCAGTGTAATATGGATGATGTAAAGTCAGGGTAGCCAGAGATCACAGTACATTGTTTTCTGAGAGGGAAGGGTCATCCGGAGGAAAAATAACTATAACTACAACCATTTACTTCTCATCTGAGGCTGTCCAACAGTCTCTCTGCTCCCCACTGCCTGACATAACACACAGAACAACATATGCGATTTCAAGAATTATAATAAGCTGTTGATGATCAGATTGCTATAAAATGACAATGTGTGCTGTTTTTTGATGACCTACATAGAGTAGGCTTGGCAAGAACCAGTTTTGGTCTTAATTCCAGGGAATTGACATTTTGCAAATTCCCCTGCTTCTTTTCATTTCTGCTGGTTGCTGTTGCGGAAGAGATTTTCTCTCAGTCTTTCCCTGTGCAACTCATGGCAATTATGGGGATGCATTGGATCTGTTACCAAGCAAGAATACTTGCCAAATTAGTAAGAGAGAATTCTGGAAAAGGAATTTCCTGGGGATTTTTGGAGGTGCTAGCTAGATTTGTTAGTTTTGTTTTTATTTTGTCTCTTGAGTAAAAGAAAAGAAAACAGCAGCTCATGGAATAGACTGGGAGGCAGGGATTCCTTGTCTCTCTCCTTCCATTTGCTGATTTTATAACGTGAAAAGACGGAAGCTGAAATTATGAGGTGGGTGGAAGAATGCTTCTGAAATCTCAGTAATCTGTGTGTTTTAATTTTCATCGAGTCTTCCTAAGGGCCTAAGAATCTAGAGCCTGAGTGCAATTGAGTTAATGAAGGGGAAAAAGACAAAACTTTGGGGATCTTTAGGACAAGGTATTTATTTGTCTTGTACTAAGCAGAAGACGTTGAACTACTCTGGGTTTGTTGCTTTGTGGGTACAGGTATATTTGATCTTGTGTTCAGCCTCCATATATTACCCGCATTGCACTTTTTAGCCCTTTTACTAAATTCCAAGACTATAAAGCTGAAAAACAAAACAAAACGAAAAAGACTATAGAGCTTTGGAATCAAAAGATCTGGGTTCAAATTTCAACTCTGCTAGATGAGCATTGGTTCTGGAGCTGAAAGTAGTTGAGTCTTCAACCCATACTACCTCTGCCTCTTTGAGAACTCCTAGTCAAGGCACTGAAACTTCCGAATCAATACCCTCACCTGTAAGATAAAGATAATAGTAACATCTGATAACAGGTTTGGTAATGACATAATTAAGTAGTGCATGTGTGTTTATAGAGCTTTCAGGCCTGAGACTGACATACAATAAATACTCAATAGACATTAACATTTCAAGACTCATTTTCTGAGTTTAGCTACATGCACAAGCCTGGGAGAAAATCTGCCATTGAGCACACGGTGTCTGTTCTGAGTGACACTTAGTTGCTAAGCCAGGTGTGACACCTTTTTATTGTATATCCTAACACAAGTACACACAAACACACACACCCACACACCAGAAATTTGAACACTTATACAAGGATTCAGATAGATGGATTATATTTTTCAAATAACACATAGTGGTGGTAATTTTGGTTATTGAATTTAATTGAGATAAATCAAAACTGGTCCATAACTCTAATCTAAAGTAATAGACAATACCTTAGATGATCCCTCGCTAAGTTTTTGAACTTGAAGCAGTCAAATCGTCTTCCTCTCAACTTATCTCAAATTTGACAGCCTACTGTCAAAGCAAACACTAACTTAGATGCCATTTGAATCTCCTCATTGTGAATCTTGAAAACTGAACTATATAGTAATGACTAGTCTGAAACAGAACAAATCTCTCAAACTCTTGATGGCTTTTTTCCTCAGATGCACTGGAAAGATATTTAAGTTAGGTTTTAATGGCAATTGATGGCATTCTGCTTAGCTATAATGAGTATATCAGTACATGTGCAAACTTCCAGGAGAAAACCTTCAGGCCACGCTCTGGTGAGGTCTTCCCAGGAATCTGCACAATCTTTCTGAACCACTGGTAATATCTTCAGATTTTCACAGATGCAATTGCTTCAGAAAGATGATCTTCTGTGTATTTTATACAATTAATTCTAGCCAATCCTCTCTGTTCTTTTTTAGTCCTTAAAGGAGAATAAGCTTGTGAAAATCAGAAGTGAATAAGCAAGAGAAGGGAGGCACCGCTGCTTGGAGAAGGGAGAGAGGATCAGAGAAGAAAGAGAATGAGAGAAAAGGAAACCACAGTACAATGATTTATAATGGCATTCTCGTAAGCATTTCAGGAAGCGCAGTCTCTTTGATTAATTTTTACAGTTCTCATTCATTTCTTGCTAATATAGCTAATAGCAGATGCCCCGTGAAGCCCATTTTAGGCTGCCCTAGGATCCCTTCTCCTTCACTAGTATCTGATATATGAGGACAGTGACACTGAGTATAGAAATTGCTTGGCCAGTAATTCTAACAGCCAAAATAATGTCAGCCTTTTCTAGATCCCAAGTTGCAACAGATCAACTAGTTGCTGTGGACAAGCAGCAAAAGCACAAGACTTCAGATTTAGAACATGTTTATAACCTACTCAAAAGAAGGGATAACTGAGATGTGCACAAAGCAGGAAGCCTAAAAGAAAGAAATAATCAGAGATATTTGCAGGTAAATTTCATGGTACACCCAATATTGCTCAGTGAGGAATTAAACTTCTCCAAACTCTCTTAGAAATATATATATATATATATATATATATATATATATATATATATATTGTTATGATTTACATCTAGATGTCCCTCCAAATTCTCAAGCATTCAGAGATGGGACTTACAGAAGGTGATTGGATCAAGGGGGTACTTCAGCTAATTTGTTGGTGAAAGGTCCATCCTGGTTGGAAAAAGTGGGTCACTAGGAGCACAATCTGGAAGGGTCTATCTCTCCTCTGATTCATCCCTTTCCTTTCTGCTTCCTAGATGCCATGATGTGAACAGTTTTCCTCTGACAGACCTTTCTGCCATGTTGCTTCTGCCTGGAGCCAGCTGACTGTGAAAAGACTAAAACTTCTAAAATGTGAGCCAAAACAAAGCTCTCCTCCTGAGTTTCAGGTTTTGGGTATTTTGTTCCAGTAATGAGAAAACTGACACATACAAATAATTATAATTCTTAAGTCAATTAGGAGATGAGATTATGATCCACAAATTTTCTCTTTGGGACTTCTTGCTCAGCTCTGGAGAGTATGATCTGCCTCTACCTCTCAGCTCTTTTCTGGTGGACTTTAGCTGCAAAGAGCCTCTTCATCTGGGGTCACAGCCCACATCTGTGTGATACAACGGAGACAGGTATAAAGACCCAGTGACACGGGCCCAACTTGGGACATCTCTACCAATCCACATTTGCTCCTGATCCCCTCTTCTACTCTGGAATAGGTTAGCTAAGACTTTTTGGACCTGCATTACAGTTTGGCATTGTTCTCTCTCCCAACTGTGCTTCTACTTCATAAGTTCAATGATTCTGACCCCTAGCATATACCTAGCTGCCCCAAATGGCATCTCAGCAGTAGTCATGGTCATAATTTCTCACATTTCTTTCTTTTCAGTTGTTTCTTCCCAGAATCTGAGGAGCCCCTAAGACTTTAAGGTAACTTGAAACTACTCTACTGAAATTCACAAGTAGAAAACAGCATGGATTCACTGGTACTTGATGTTAATTTAATAAAGACTGGGTGAGTCCACACAGGATTGTTTACTCTTCTCATTTCTGAAACCAAATACCAGATGCCCAAAATCAAAAGAGGAAAGGCTTATTTTAGCTCACATTTTGTAGAGGTTTCAGCCCCTAGTTGGCTGGCTCCAAGGCAGGGTGACATGGCAGAAGAACGTGGCAAAGGGGAAACAGTTCATAGAAGTGCAGGTAGAAAGCAGCAATAGTAAAGCAACAATTAAAGAACCTTCCTTTCCCTTTTATCCCATCCAGACTACAAGCCTGTTGGATTATCCACACCCAGAACTATGCTAAACCAATCCGTGGGCTAATTTAGTTATCATACACCCTTAGTCCATATTTGCATGCCCTATATCCAGCCATCCCTGAAAAGCCCCACATATGAGTGCATGAAGCTTTGAGGGTCACCAAGATACAAGCCATAACGAGGGTTAAATAAGACCCAGAAATTCCTTTAATAATGTGTTGAAGATTTAGATTAATATACCGAGTTGGGAGTGAAAGTGCTAGAAAATAGTAAATCCTTTCTTCATGAAGATACCCATGTAGGAGAGAGAAAGAGACTACACTGAATTTCTCTACAAAAAAAAGTATTTAAAAAGTATGCAAGGATAAAGAAGTAGAGGAAACAGGGTAATGGAATAAAAACAGAAAGACATAGGGGAATAAAGACAAAAGAGGAATAAATTAACATAATTAGCATCCCCCAAAAAAGCAAGATAGTTTATCAGAGGAGAAATCTTTCTCGTGATTCAGCCTTGTTTTGAGATGCAGTTGTACTGATAAGAAGTCATTAAACATTGCCCATAGAAATGGGTACAACATAAAGTTATAATAATATGAAGTCATTAAAAATGGGTAAGATAGGGAAAAAAGGAAACTAGAAGAAAAATTCAGTCTCTTTAGAGAATGTTGGTTGACTCTCTAGCTAATTCAGAACAGCATCACTGTCTTGTGTCTCCTTAGTTATTGCTTCTTTTTTAGACTTCCTGTACTTTTTGTAGGCTGACTCAGCATGGACTCCATACTTCCGCCCAAATGCATAAGCATCCCTTCTGTTCAGGAAAACCAGATGCTTACTTTTCATCTCTTTGGCCTGAGAAGATGGAACAGTGCAGCCAAATAAGAACAGTCAGAGACTTGGATGAAATCTAGTTGACTACAGGGGTCCTTGACCTATATCAAAGAGAGCACTGGCCAATGTCACATAAGGTTACATACAAATTAACTGCAGATATGAGGCTATGTCAGAGAGAAAAAATCAGCACAACTATAGGCATGTTTGAGTTAATGAACTGATTCAAATGAATTTGCAAATCTGTTAGTAATGAAATCTGTTAGTAATAAATAGTTTTAGTAGTATATATAGGAAAAGAAGACAGGAGGCTAGGAAAGTGTAGACAAGAGAAGATGAGATTGGAAAAATCTTTTTT